>LR137725.1:10779-22284 GCA_900659605.1 Tisbe holothuriae | reverse complement strand
CTCTCTCTTCCCACCACGGCAAAAAAAATCTTGGCAAAAATGAGTGTTCTAACTGTCACATATGTTGTGCTTATTTTTTTTATTCCCCTCCTTGAGGCCGACGGCGATATCTTGGCGCGAAAGAAACTCCTTTAATGCACCCGAATATGATGGAAAAAAGAACTTGAGCCTGAAAGTACACATTCATTTTCTCCATGACTAAGCAGCAGCAGCCCAAATGACTCATTTCCTTCATTTTCAAAACAGCAGCAATCTGGTTCTTTCTCTCTTTCAATTGCTCGGAGCCTTTTCATTCTCCTCCGCGGTCGTTTGCCAAAGAAACCATGAGATGGTAACATTCATTTGACAATAGCGGCCGTTCTGTGCATTCCCATTCCAGCTAACTATGCCTCTCTCTCTCATTCTCTCCTCTGGGGCAATTACGTCGACACATTGGCCACCCACATATCGTATAAATGCTCACAAATCCACTGTGTTTCCCTCTCTTTTCTTCTTCTTTACCTTGGCTCTGGGCGATATAAAAAGAGCGGCGGCGGCGGCGATGAAGGCGCTTTAGCATGCATGTAGCTACATTGCACACTGGTCCCTTGGGCCAGCATAGTGTGAAGAAGAGCGGAGGCCGAGTGGGATTAGAATATATATTGTAACACGGGTGTGCGTCTGTCACCTAGTCGTCCAGCATGGCGGCGACGACGGCGGTCACAATCCAGGGATGGGCCTAAAGAGAAAAAAGCATGTGTGTGTGTTGCAATATGAGTGTAGTATATACAAGAGGGGGATGAAGAAGCTTTCTAGCTTTGTAAAGTTCAAGAGCACAAAGACGACGACGACGACGGTTTGCATGTATCGAACCTTGTTTTGAGTGTGCGTGTGTAAGTGAGGAGTTCTGCCCACCTGAGAGTGAGGAAAGGCCAAATGCCGACGACGACGGAGCAGCTTGTTCGTCGTCTCAGCTAACGTCCGATTTCCGTCGTTTTCCTCTTCAACGTTTTTCTCATCTGCTTCTGCAGACAAGAAGGTTTTGTCTCTTTGAAGAATAGAATTGAAAAATCTATCTGTGATCAACAAACAGTGCGAGAGAAGGACGGAGGAGGATCTAATTCGCTTTAGGAACCCCCTCCGCTAATGACGACGAGACGAGAAAGGCCCTAAACGGCGTTCAGTCTTGCTGCTGCATCGCTAACAATAATGTGATCCTCGCGTCGCTGCTTCGTCGTCGTGGTCATCATCGGCAGCATGAGCAGCGGCGACGGCGACGAGTGCACCGGAGACGAGAGCAGCGAGGGCCGCACGAGCAGCAGTGGCAAGCGCCCGCGGTGGCGCAGGAGGCTCAGGATAGAGGACGAGTATGGCTTAGGGACAATGACGCCTCCATAACGGGGAAAAGAAAGGTGGCTGAGATATTTACTGGAGAAGAAATAATAATATGATATAGTGATGGTGGTGTCGGAAGAAGAAGAAGCGATAATTGAGCAGGTGTTCCGGCCATAAAGCGGATTCTTCATCATTCTCCCCCGACCTGTGTTTTGTCTTTTCAAGAGGGAAAGAAAGCCATCAACAATAAAGAAGAAACAGGAAAAATCTCGTTTCTTCAGCTGAGGGGGACATTTTTGACCACGGTGGCTGCACCCAACGACGGCGACGACGACGACAATATCAAGGCGAAATTCCGATTTAAATTGGCCTGCTGCTCCTGCTGGAGAAAGACGAGCTACAACGGCAGCAGGCAAGGACACAGGAAGTAGCAGTAGCTGCATGTAAAGCACTTTAGCTGCATGCAGTGACAGCATAGGTACGAAATCGAGCTACTTTCCGATAGAACTTTCCGAGGGAATAAAAGCGGGCAGGCGGAATAACACAGGCGGGGGAAAGGCGACCTGACATATAACGTTCGGTGGCGTCTAGGCCTGATGATGATGATGCTGTTTCCTGCGGGTGGGCCCGTCGGCGGCCGCCCCTCCTCGCGCGCCCTCCCCTTCTCCTGCCGACCGCTGCTCACTCTGCTCGTGCTCTCCGTGCTGCTCGCGTCCCCGTCGTTTCACTCCACATCGACCGGACCCGGGGGAGGAGGTCTTCGTGCCCGGCTCGGCCCTCTGGCCTTGGCCCAGCAGAACGGCGGAGGGCAGGACGGCGGGCAGGATGGGCAGGAGCACCAGGAATCGCCGGTGGACCCGAGCCTAGTCAACCCCACGAATCGCCAGGGCTACGGGCGCGACGTGCCCCTGCAGATCATCAAGACTGAGCCGATGAATAGAAGCGCCAAAACGGATAAGACAAAGTCTATGGCCGAGCAGACCACTCAGGCTGCTCTGCAGCTGGGTGTGCTGGTAAGGAACTTTTATGCAGAACACCCTTTGGTAAATGTCATTTTTATGCATCATGAAAACGAGACAATGACGGTATCAGTTCTTTTTTAATGTCTTTTGACGGCCATAACGTCATAAAATTTGCGCACGGACATCATAACTTTTCTCAATCTCTCTTAAAACCGCAACAACGGCGACAATATCAAAGTTGAGTGGAAAAAAGCTTTTTTTTCATGGAGTGTCAGTTTTTGACCACAGTGGTTTTAACAAGAATAATCCGTCATAACATGGATTAGGATGTTATGACTTTTGCAAAAGCTCGGACGACTGTGTCAGCTGTAATATAATAATCCTTTTTTGCATATGATTTTAAATAGCAGAAATCCAATATATCACGGCAATGCTGTGAGCTACTACCGGGAAAAAGACGAGCTAAAATATATACAGGGTGATTCATTTTATATGTAACATACATTATTTTCTGCATTTAGCAAGAAAACATGCAAAAGCATGCAAAAATACATTGGCCCACCTTGTACGAGTATATGCAAAATATTATAAGGAAGGTAGAAAAGGGCAACAAAAAGTTTGGCGCTTTCACCTGTGTGTACACATAAGACAATAGCAATATCATTTCGAAATGCACTGGCTGCTAAAACCATGGAAGTTGAGAAAAGTTTTAAAATAATTAACCTGTCTTGCTTCACCTGCCATTTGACGTAAAAATGATATAAAACAAAGCGCTCTTTGGCATTTATAAAAAGGATATTATTATACGCAGATAATCGACAAATGCAAAACTGATACCGTCATAAAAATTAATTGACGTCAACAAAGCCATTTCTACGTCAATTGCTTTTAAAGGTCGGCGTGTCGCTCCTGGTTGGCGTCATCTTCTTCGTCAACATCGGCATCGAGCTGCTCATCAACCACATCTGCGACAAGGTGTCCGACTTCTTCGGGAGGAAGAGGGAGGAGGACATTGAGGAGCAGGACCCGGCGTCCCTCGTCGGCACATTCAAGAGGTACAAGTAGGGGGCTGAGGACCCTGCTGCTGGGGCTGAGGACCCGTGCATTAGTTGGGGGCAGTCTGGAGCTCCCAAACTATTGGATAGGTCTTCTTGGTCCTAAAGATGGGGCGTGGCCGGGGCGTGACAAAGAGAAGGCGTGGCAGACGAAAGAAGAGGAGGAAGAAATCCGTTTGAACTGAAAACAGTACTGCTCAAAAATGTATTAGTAGACAGACTGCTCACTGTTGTTTGTCGTTCACTCTCCTTCCCGCTTCTATCCTCATTTCCCCATGCCTTAAAAGCAAAGCTTCAAACCACTAGCCCGTGAAAAGACTACACAGCTCAAGCAAGAGTGTATGAAAGAGTGTGGGTGATCACAGGGGGGCTTGAAAAGATACATCAAGGGTCTAGTGTAGACGAATGCAGACCCAAGAGTTTAAAAACAGTGTTTTCCTTAATCTCATAATGGTCGTAAAAGAAGAGAGAGGAGACATGTTTTAAACCACTATTATACATATTTCTGCTACTACAAATGTACACGAGATTTATTATTATGGTCAATATACTTGGAGAGAAGAGTATAGTATTGTATAAGAATATGAGGAATAAATACATTCGCAAATATTGAGAGGTAAAACATATACAAAACTCTAGACAAAGGTCTATTATTCGGAAGGATATTATATCGGATTTATTCTAAGGACAAAGACATGTAAATTATTTAATGCGTCCGTAAAATATCATCATAAAAGGTAACCTTTTGCTAGAATGTACAGTGTGAACCTTTTATCTTGTGTGAAAACATAACACTATATTCATCATATGAAAATTATGTCATTATCTGAATGCTCTGTGGCATTATAGATTCGATATTCACTTGGATCACACTGTAAAAACAGGACATGTTTTCTTCCAACCTTTCCGCTCGGATACAGGTTGTCCTTTGTTTTGACTCTAAAGTACAGGAAGCTTTCTTCATATGACAGCTTTAGCCAGCCTTGTTTTGTTTTGAGCGATAAATCCTAATGGATCACAAGTCCGTGTGTTTCTTCTCTCTCTGTCTTTCCTCTCTCTCCTTCATTGTTTCTCTCTCCTATTTTCTGCTGTCCCCACAAGCTTTTTGTTTGTTCCGTATCAAATGGGAGGCTGTTGAAAAACATGTCCTAAATCCGCATTCGAAGTCATTACTGCCATTTCTAAATATGCTTTGTTTATCTTCGCTGGGTAAGATACATAAAATGAGTAAGCGGTTTATCTTTCATAAAAGATGTATTCATGATATTGCGTAAGAATAGAGTTCAAGAACCTTAACTGAGTTTAATCAGTAGATAGATCGCTCATTTTGACAATCATTGAGCATCTCCTGAAAATATGTTATAAGGAAACCTTGACTTATATCTGCCCATTATTTCTTTTGTTTTCTCATCCAGCCTGTCGCATCTTTTCTCTGTCCTCTGAAACACAACTTGAAGCCATGCGGAAACTTCAACTTTTTAACGTTCCAACAAACACATCTTAATTATTATTATTGTTCTCTCTCCCCGACATATTCCCAACAGCTGCAATATCTTTTGTGTGCTGTGAAGAAAATTATGTATATTAACCACCGTCATAAAGAATAACGCTAACCTCACTTCTCTTCCTTCTTCTCCTCCACGCCCTAAATGCTCCCATAAATCACATGACAATTTTTGAGACTTGTATTTGTAAGCATTCCTCACGGCTCAGATTCGCCTTCAAACACTCAAAATATTTAGATATTCTTTATAGAGGAGAAGGAGAAGTCGCTGCTAATTCCACCCTTTTTAACCCCTTAATTGTCACTTGCAAACACAAAACAAGGGGTTTAATTCAGCCCAATGACTTTTTTCCAAGGGCGTGAGAACTGAAGAGATTCCAATTAAACGGTTTTCTCACATACAGAAAAGTTAATTGTTTCAATCAATTCCCAAGGGAAATAGCAAGATTTTAGGTCTAAAAAGCGTATAACAGAATACCACAAAAACTAACCTAACTATATTGTCTTTAGTCTCTTCAGCCTTCCCTTGAGACGTTTCTAATCGATTGTGTTTTGAAAAGAGAACCGAGGTTTGTTTCTCCCTCAAATGTCTTTTCCAGACAGAGACTTTTACGCGACAGTAAAAAGATGAAGAAGACATTCTTCCCTGCTTTTTTGTTCTTCGAAGCCGACATGAAGATTGTAATCATCAATTTTCGGTACGGACGCGAAGCAGGGTTTAGATTCTTCTTCCACATCTGTTACAGCTTAATTGCAGCCACGTGCTGTAATAATGTTACGCCTTGAAATCGACCTCGGTTAAGATTTTGTCATCGTCATTAAGCTTTTTCTTGTGCATCATCAAGATGTTTATGCAAAAGGATCTATAAACGGATGCAAAACGAGCGAGTTTAAAGAAGGAAATGTATTTTAATTGTCAGGCAAATGTCGCCTTCAGGTCGGTCTTTTAAAAATGCTTCAACTGACAAAATGTGCATCGGTTCATGATGAAAGCCAGGGTTGCCAGTTTTTATGCAACGAGTAGATAACATGGGAAGGAAATATTTTTATTTTTCATGACGAAATGGCATCCCTAATCAAAGGTTATAAAACTCTTTCGTGCGAATCCTAGCGAATAGTTCATTACTAATGACGCGATCACACAGTTTTGCAGGCAAGGAATAAACGCCCTATTAAGAATTAATAGAAAAGATAACACTACACTAGGCATCTTTTTGTGTACAAGTTTGTTCTACAGCCGTTTTCAGGCCCAAAACGAAAGGAAACTTAATCCTCAGAAGGATTGGGGCAAAGTCAGCATTTATTGTTTCAAAAGCAGGGCTGAAGATAATAGAGAAACCTTTGTTGCTTCAGCTGTGGGATGTGATTCTATGCATTGCTATGTGTAAGCAAAAATGTTCTGCATTGGACGTCACAAAACCTTTTTGATGTTATTCTACCCTTTGGGTCTGACAAGCGATCTTCAAGGACAATTTTAGCATCCATTCGACCTCTTAGCATGTGTTTAAATTACTCATACAAGTAGAAAAGTATCCATTACACATGGAGTAGTTGCTCTTAACATTCCACAAGTCGGCTACTATTTCATTCGAAGAATAATCATAATCATATTGGGGAGGGCAAGCATATGGCTGACTTACGGCATGACACATATGCAGAACTTTAAAAGGGGCAAAAAGGAGGTTCTGGGGTTTCGGGGACTAATCGCGCATTAAAACTGGGCAAAAACTACTCAGCAATATTTTGACAAATTAGTACGTTCGTTATGAGGAGTCTTTAAGAGAGATTTATTTAGAGAGTTTTTGTCTCTTTCTGTTTCTAGAGCGTTTCAAACTTCCTTATTTTTTGTAGGTTTAAGCATTCTGTGGTATTGGAATTACTCAAGCTTGTAAATTTGTAACATACATAAAAATGTGATGCTGTGCAAATTTATTTGAACCTGTACAAAGGTAGCATATGCATTTGTGTTAGTAAGACAGTAAAGGCACTTTATCTTTTAAAATTCGAACACGGTATGTTAAGCCACCTTCTAGAATATGACCTGGGACAAGGACTAAAAACGATCTCGCCGGGGGCGCAGCGAATCTTAAGAGAAAAATCCACAAATCTGCGCTATTTCGACCTCTCTCTCTCTCCCTGTTGTCCTTCTTCTTCTTCTTCCCTGTCCGATGAGCCTTGACGAAACCTTAAATAAAAAGAGAGCTGAGCAAAAAAAGAACTGCTAAACATTTAGCGACCTGAGCGATGCAGATCTGCCCAGCAGTAGATGTCACATTATGATGCTTCTGCAGAGTTTAAAAGTCTTGATTCGGGTATTGTTGCTGTAACCTGAGCTGGCTGAATGTGTCATAATATCATCTGTCCGGGGCGGAATAAGACCTCGTTTTGACCCTGCTTTTACTCTGGATTGTTTAAGAGAGACTCGTTTTGGGAGTTCAGCCCGGCAGGGGACTTGATGTTGGCGCTTTGCCTCACTTTGTTCTTTTAAGCTCGTGCCATAACTACTTTCAAATGAAGGAGATTAGCAGTTACATTTTAAGTACCAACGTTAAGCATGATAGCATGAACTCTCAGTATTTTTCAATAGTACTTTCCAGTCCATTCCGGTATATTAAATCTTTTTATGCTAGGTTAAATATTCATGTAATCTACGCCCTCCCTATTCTGATAATAACCGAGGTGTTGGTCCTTCTTTCTGACCTAAAAACGACTATAAATGTGCTCAAGTCTCATCTACCGTATCAGGAAAGGAAGGAAAAAGAGATTTGAATTATCACCTCAAATTCCACAGAGTTTAAATGTCTCTCTACGTTCTTTTTACGCGTCACTTCAAGATCCAGAACTTATTGCTGTTTCATGGGTATGGACAAAAATTACTGCTGCATTGAGTTGTCCATGGTATGGAACAGGATCAGGACATTAAGTAATTTATTTATTCATTAACATGCTGCCAACATACAATGATTACCCAAAAGGATTATAAGAAAGTTAATAAGTTCATATAGTGCTTAGAAAGGTCGTGTCATGCATGATAGGTTAGAGAAACCCCCATGTAGTAAACTCACGTGTGCGTAAAGTGCACCGATAGATTTCATTCTTGTGCTATCTCTTTTGTCTCAATTTCAAGCTAGATGACAACAAAGACAAGCGCTCTCTCTCTCTCTCTCTCTCTCCTTCTTGTACACTCAGATCGATCCATCTCGAACACAAATATTTTAACTGAGTTTTTCTTCTTCTTCTTCATTTTCTTACTCCAAACACAAAATTTCTAGCTCTTATGGGAAATAATAACTAATGGATGTTTGCTGTCCGCCCACCTGTCTAGGAAAAAGCAGGGAAAGACAAAAACTTGTTTCTTAACGTAATAGTTAACATTTGATATTGCCAATTGAGTAGATTGAGGCTTAGATCTTTATATGTAAAGCATTTGCACGTAAACTAAAACTAAACAATCAATCATTCTAATCATGGCGTGAGGTGCTAGTTATGTTATGGAACCATTCTGGCCTGATCATCCAAGATATGAATTATTCAATCAACTCATAGCTTTCTCCATCTCTTAATAACATTCCTAGTTCCTAAAAAGCTTCCAAGACTCCTCCTCCCAACCCACCCTCCACAGACTCCTCCCCTTCCTCCAAAAGACCTCAGCTCACTTCCATCGCCGCTCTGGCGACCGAACAAGCGTTTGGAGCTCTCGGAGCATGAAACCGCGGCAAAAGTCGCACATGTGCTCTCTCGCTCAGCCGGCGCTCAAGGGACGCACATGTGTCATATGTAGATATGACATGGGGCTTGGATTATAAATGTAATGAGCATGACTTGATCTCACCACAGTTGCTCACACCGTGCGAAGACAATCACAGCATTTAACACTCGTGATCATGATATAATAAGACTTGTTTAAATATACCAGAAGAATTGCATTTATTTATTCTTCAGAGCTTGGCTCATCGTCTTCGTCCTCGTCCACCACAACCCTGTCTCAGCAGCAATCGAACAAGATGCATTTGGAAACACTCACACCTTTCAACCCTGGCTACGGCCAGCAACAACATCAACACCAACAACAGCATCACCACCACCACCCAACCCTGGCTGACGTGCTCAGCCCTGACGGCCTGGTCGCGTCCTGCTCCCCTGGGTTCACCCCCACCTGCTCGTCCCACTTCCAGTTCCCTCCGACGACCTCAACCTCATCATGCGTGGTGTCCTCCTCCTCCTCCAACACGGTGCTGGCCATCAAGGAGGAGTGGCCACCGCAACAACTCTGCCTGCAAGATCAGGCTGGGTTCAACAACCAGCAGCAATATCAGGCGCCGTCTCCCATGGCGATCTCACCCAACATGTCAACCCTGAACACGCCCCGCGGGTCCATCACATCCATTAGATCTCACCAGCACAGCCCCATGAACATGGAGCCCCAGCAGCAGCAGCAGCAAGCTCAGACCTCGCAAAGCCCCTCCTTCCTACAGCCCCAAGAAATGGACCGGCTTCTGGAAGGATGTCTGCCAACAATGCAACAACCACAACAACAGCAACAACAGCTTGCCACGTATGAAGACTACGCCCAGTATGATCTCCAACAGCAACAACAGCATAACTACCCGTCACCGTCCCGGTCAGAGCTCCACAGCCCAATCAACGACCCGTTCGGCATGCCCACTCAGCAGCAGCAACAACAACAACCGCCCCCGTCCTATGACGAGCACATGCAGTACGCCAACAACATCGTGCCTGCCGATGACTACAACCTGCCCATGTTTGAGCAGCTCGTGCCGAAGCAGGAGCCCGACAGCTACGTGGCCGCGTCCCCGTCCGTGATGCTGCAGAACAAGTCCCTTGCTTCCATCGGCGGGCCGGGCAGTCAGTCGGAGGTGTTCTCGGACACCGGCCCGGAGACTCCCGACAGCTCGGTCAAGGAAGAGTCTGACTCGCCGGATGTCGGACCTCTCATCTGTCTGTGGCAGGAGTGCAATGAAGTCTTTCCTTGCAAGGGCGATCTGGTCGAGCATGTGAACGAAGTCCACATGGAGACCAAGAAGGGCAGCGATGAGTACCCGTGTCTGTGGCAGGTATGTAATTTTCAATACGGACGCAAAGGAGGGTTTCACTATCTTTGTTTTTCTTAGGATTGCACGCGCCGTTCCAACCCGTTCAACGCCAAGTACAAGCTGGTCACCCATATGCGAGTTCATACCAAGGACAAGCCCTACAAATGCACGGTAAGCGTCGTCTTGTTATCCCTCATATAATAGCTCCACATGTCTCATTTTTCTGACACAAAAACCACTGCTAATGACACTCGAGCCGTGACATCTTCTTCTGAGCAATGTGTCATGAATTTGATCCTGTTGGAGGAAGAAAGAGAGTGCGAGGGAATCACTTAGCAATTTATTAGGGTCGAGCGAGGTCATGTGTTCCTACATCTACTCCTGTAGCAATCGTATAAATTTCAAGCAACACGCCAATTCTGACACTCTCAGGATCAAATTTGTAGGGGACATATTTCTATGAGTTCTTCAGAGGATATCAAATACGCGTCTCTATATCTCCTTTGAAACAGGCGTTGCAAATGAAAATGAATTCAAATATTATACTCAGACGTGACATCACGTCGCACCTTTCACGGATTTTAAGGGGTGACCTTCAGTAGTGTAGAAGTTTACTAGGGTTCTTCAAACGATAAGATATTTCTTTCGGCTATATCATGGTATATAATTGGAGTTCGGACCTAATATGTTTGTTCTTCTTACAGTACGAGGGCTGCACCCGCTCCTTTGCTCGCCTGGAGAACCGCAAGATCCACGGCCGCTCCCACACCGGTGACAAACCCTTCAGCTGCAAGTACGCCGCCACTGACAACTGCAAGAAGAAGTTCTCAAACTCCTCAGACCGGGCAAAGCACGAGCAGACGCACAAAGACCCCGTAAGTTGACATTATAGGCATATTATGACATTGTACGTCAATGGATTGATCATTTCAGAAACCGTACTGCTGCAAAGTCCCCGGATGCCCCAAGCGCTACACCGACCCCAGTTCCCTACGCAAGCACGTGAAAAGCCACACCCAAGAGGAGCAGCTGGCCTGCAGACTCAAGAAGGACACGGGTGCACCAGTGGGGTCCCCACGGGGCGTGACACAATGGGCGCATCAGTCGGACACGCCCACAAACTCGGCAGCGCACTTTACATCGTCATCTTCGACGCTGTTGTCCATCGGGCTGCAGTCGGGTGGCACGCTCATGAACTTGGACGAGGTGGCCACGCCCTCGCCGGCGGGGTCGGTCCCGAGTCCGTTGCAGATTCTCCGCTCTGGGAGTCAGCAGCCGTCAGTGGAGAACACAAACAGCAAAGGAGGTGAGAATTTAATGCCATATTTGATTTTTATATGATATTAATATGAGCTCAATCTGTTCTAGATGGTAGTTTCGGCATGAGCGGACCTCTCCCATGTCAACAGCAACAACAGCAGCCTGGGCGATCCAAGGCCCATGGGGCGCTCGCCCACCAACCCAACTCACTGGACGATTTGGACGAGGGAACGCTGCCTTTCGATGACATCCCTGTGAGATACGACGATCCTGGTGAGTGATAATTTTACATACGGACGGGAAGGAGGGTTGCAATTTCTCGTACAGACGGGAAGGAGGGATGTAAGTGGATTTCC
>LR137725.1:0-10679 GCA_900659605.1 Tisbe holothuriae | reverse complement strand
ACGGGAAGGAGGGCTGCAATTTCTCGTACAGACGGGAAGGAGGGCTGTAATTTCTTATACGGACGGAAAGGAGGGTTATAATTTTACATACGGACGGGAAGAAGGGTTGTAATTTTACATACGGACGGGAAGAAGGGTTGTAATTTTACATACGGACGGGAAAGATGGTTTGTAATATCTTTTTTCTCTTTCAGATACTTACGACCTCTCTTCCAACTGGACAACGACAGCCGCCTCCGCCGTCGAGGCGGCCGCGGCTGTGGCGACATCATCATCCGCACCCAACATGCAGATGTGAATTAAGAATAGTAATAGAGAAATTATGCCGAGAGTCTATTTTTGGGCAGGGTTCTCTGCAGGGTCAGAGAATCGTTAAAATGCCCGCATTTATATATATTAAGAAGAAAAAAGAAAGAAGAGAAAATAATGGAATTTGCAATCAGTATGAGTTTTAACACAATTTTAAATTTTAGTCATTTCATTTACTTAAGACAGCTTTTATGTAGTGTCTTAGATATTTTTTTCTCAGTTTAGCCAAAACATGATATTATTAAATACTAATTTATTATATAGCTTAGAAAGCTGAATGTTGTTCCTCTGTTCAATACTCCCTATGTTGCAATAATGAACATTTAATCAAATATAGTCGTTAATATAATAAATACTACAGTCCCCCAAATACATTTGACACAAGATGCAATTAAGTCATAATACTTTTAGCTCGCACAATTATTTGTTCATAATGGTTCCGCATAATTGGATCATGCAATAAGTGAATTATAAACTTTAACCCAGTAGCAGCATAATAGTACTCAATATCCAAAAGTATCCCCTACCGAAAACAGATATTAGTTGTTGTATGAAGAAGCCCTTAGTTTTCGTTGAAGAATTACATGTTTAGTTCGCCATTCTATAAAACCATAACAGAAAGAAATAAAAGCCAAAGTTTTGAGTTTGAACGTGTCTTGCGTTTGATATTATTGTTACGTATCTTAGAGTAACACATGGAGCTACCTTGCACAGTAATATTCTTCCACTCAAAATGTCTATTCGCGTCGTGCTATCACATGACAACTTCTGCACAAAAAGTGACATCTTCAAACAATTATTCTTCACTGGGGGTCATATTAGGATGAGAATAGAGAGTGGAATTGGATGTATTATTGAGGAGCGTTTTATATAGTAAGGGGCTTAGTATTGTTAACGTGTTTTGGAACTTAAAAATTCAAGATATGACTGACATTATTACTTACTTTTTAAACCTATGTCGAATATTAGTGCCTCCAGAAAAATAATACAAAATACGAGTAGTTTACTATAAATTTGATATTCATCAATGTCATTTCCGGTATCATTAGTTGAATAATCTTAAACGCACCTTTTTCCCACCACAGAGCGTTCCATAATTCCGTCATTTATCCTCCTCCACTTATAACCCTTCATATTTCATCAATGATTATCACTCCGGAATGTGAGAATTAAGAGAGAAAGCAACTCATGTCAGATTTAATGATAATGGGCTCAGATAAAGCGGTGAGATGGAAATAAATGCTCCTCCGAGGAAAGAGTCTCTCCGTGATAAGAAGAGGACAATGATGATCATCTTGAAACATGGAAGAGTTGAAAAGAGTTATTTTTGACACGGCTGACTGCTTTCTTAATTACTGTTTAAAATCAAATCTGATTTAAGGCCATGAGTATTATTTTAATAAGGAACTAGCGAGTAAAATCTATAGATAACAAGATTAAAAACATCAGTAGCGTAAATATACCAAATTTAGACATGTTGTTGCTCCTTCAAAATGCAGCAAAATAAGTGTCAACCCTTAGCTTTATAGTCAAATAATCTTCATCATCATATTTAATTCGCTCATTTTTCCATTGTCTTCTCCAGTCACATCAGCAGCGGCAGCTGTTCCCTCTAAAACAAAACAACCACAACAGCCAACTACTCAGGTCCCAAGGGGGGATTAACCAAGAAATTCATAAAGATTTGGAGAACAAATAGGGTCATTACCACCGCTGACAGACACATCAAAGCTAAAGAACAACAACAAAAACAACACTAGTTCAATTCTCACGAAGAAGACGCTGATGCACAGTGGATTTAGGTTCATTTGAAATAACGTTTTAGAAGTTACAATGGAATCTACTGTTTGACTTTTCCCTACACATGCCCACTGTGCTTCACAACATTGCCACGGATCATTTCACATGAAGAGCATTTGAGGACGTTGTAATGACTCAAAAGTTTATTATGTGTGATAAGGATTCGTCTCAGTCCCCAAAACACAATGAATTCTTTCACACACAAGAGAACTTGTTGCATACTTTTGTCTTTAAATATGCTGGAATGTGGATTTTAGGGGAAATTGTGGAAAATGCTGTCAGTATTTGTGCATATTTATATGTTGACTGGTCCTTTATGTTTGCCTTTTATTCTAGGAAAAATAACACTCATGCGAATGATGTTCTTAGGACTAGCTCCTAAAATAAAATTATATACTTAAAATACCTTCACACGCCTTATAAGCCAACGACCCCAACTTCTGATGCTATTAACTCCGATTTGCAATCTCAACTCCTTCCTCATTCCAGTAACAATTATAATCAGATAGCAAAGCACACCACAACTCATTCTGAGGTGTGTAACCCGAGAAGAAGACTTCTTCTGCCCACGAGAGAGAGAGAGAGCGAGAGAGAGAAAGAGTATAAATTCCATCTCAAAGTGTCTTTCTCTCTCCTCTTCCAAAACGACTTCACGTGTTCGTTCCGAGCGAAAATAAAAACGAAGCTCTCCATTCTTCAGGCTTGACTAATTATGACAGAAGAAAGACGGGGTTAAATGTTGTTGACAAACGGAGAAAGAGGATAATAGTGTCTAGAGTACGGAAGCATGAAACGGTTTAAAAAGTACAAACATGACAGAGCAGCTATTGTTATAGAATATGTATAAAGTAGACGCGATGACCTTTCATTACCCTAAAATGACCTTTTAAAAGTGTCAGTTATAACACCGAGACCGAGTGTTAAAATGATAACATCACCGTCATTAAAGTTCTTGCGGTTGACTCTTTTATTTGGAACAACATCAACTTTTGTACTTGTGTCACATTTAATATTTTTGCACAATACGTTCACACATTTAAAATAACGAACTTGTCGGGGGAACATCACACGTATAATGAACCCGCATGAGAAAAAACGTTAACTGCGGTAAACTTGCATTATTTGGAGTTATTTTTGCACTGACTTTTGCTTCTGTTTCATAGGCATATTACTACGTCATTGTTCATATATGAGACTCTCCAGCACCGGTCCCATCGAGCACGAGCACCTTTGGCGTAATGGCAGCTGCCCTGAGATGGGCACTTCTACTATACGGCTCCTCCGTATCGGGCGTATTCGGCAAGCTGAAATACGGATCAGCCGCATCTATGACGCCCACAAAGCGGCCATTTCCGCTCCTCAGCCGCCCATGGGCGTCAGGGAAGACCACGTCGGCGTCCGCGTCCTCCTCGCCGAACGGGCTGATGTACTTGGCCGGGCCGCCGCCCACGTCGTCGGATGTGACTGAGGCTGAGTTGGACGGGCTGACGAGGTTGTTGGCGGTGCCGGCGGGCAGGCCGAGTGCCGGGGCGTAGTACTCAGTGCAGAGTCGCCGAAACCGACGTAACGCCTGCAAGGATAATTGCGTCGTTTAGAGGCGGGAAATTTAAATTGATCAATGAGATGTTAACATGTAGATGAGCTGCGAAGGTATGAAGGACAGGACATGTCTTCAAGGCTACAGTTCTATCTATTTAACCAATGATTCTTTTGCACTTTGAAAATGTTAAAGCGTCTGAAAATGAATGTTTGTCACAGCTGTAAAAAAGCGACATATCGTCGTCAGACAGCGGGACGAAAAACGAAATTATACCTAGATTTGCATTTAAAAAAGCGAGAGATGCACGAATGCATCGCGTCAAGGTTCAATGAGCGGAAAAGATGATGCAAAATAAGATATTTAACATGCAAAAACACACAAAATAGAAACAGCACATGCACAAAATTTAGCCTTCCAGGTCACCTCAGGAGATAATTGCTTATAGGATACAGTTCCACCAGCGTTGCTGTCCAGAATAAAAACTAGTTTGGACATTGCACCCTGTAATTTAAAAAGCTACAAGCAGGACAACAACAAACCTGTCTGTTCTTTGAATTTCTGGGACTGCTCTTTTCCAGCTCCTGCCAGATTGCATTCCGCTCATGCGCCCAATCACACCCAGCCGACCTCAGCAGCCTTGACGACCTCCTCCTCCTCCGTCTCCTATGCCCGTCCACAGCCATTGATGTCGTTAGACACGCCTCAGAGTTCGATGACGAGCAGCTCGATGAGGACGATGTCATGACCCGGCCTGGGATGGACATTGCGCTGCCGAATCGGAGGAGCGTCGGGATGATGACTTGATCGGCGGCTGTTTTGTGTACAGTGACGTTAAAGGAAGTGCGTTTGAAGGAGTGACACCACACACGGTACAGGAAAGAAGAGAGAGAGGGGATAGGGAAAGGAAAGAGTTAGTGAAGGGGTAAATGTGGCATATATGGATTTGTAAATGGAGTTATACAAGGGGGCATGTTGCTTCAAACGGTGTTAAAATGGGTTAAACAAAACCGTGGGATAAACAGTGCTACAAATTGCACTCTCCAAACTCAACAAGGGGTTCAATCGCACTTTACAAATTCCCATCAAAAGCATGTTTACAGGTTGTTATAGAATTACTTTGCGGTCTCTGGCTTGCATCATTGGCAGTATTTGAAGTGTTATTGGCAGTGGTAGCAGCTCCATCACTGGTGGTGCGCTCATCGCTTTCTACAGGAGTGATACTCTGGCGCTGCAGAATCCCCATGGGCGCCACCTGGTTGTTGTGATGATGACCCCCATGGCTCACGAGAGACTTCCGGCTGGTGGCGGACGCCGTCTGAGCACTGCCGCGCCGGTGCGCCGATGGCCTACCTGAGAGCGCGCTCGTTCCCCTGCTGGAGGCTGAGGGCGCGTACGCTTCGCCCAGCTCGTCGTGGGACTTGCGGAAGCGGCGAAGGCGTGCGCGGACCTGGAATGGGAGGTGGGTGTGGTTTGTGGGCGTGGCGCCGAGAGGAGTGGGCGTGGCCGACACCGGTTTAATGAAGAAGCAAGGAGAGAGAAGAGCGGTAGAAAGATATGTATAGGGAGAAAGGTTATAGAGTTTTATAGAGAAAGAGAAATGGAAAGCACAGCCAGTTAATCATTTAGTATATTGTTCGATCATATTCAGGGATATCTTGCTCTTTTTTAAACCCCTCAAAATGCAACAAGATGCTTTGTACCGTATTTGGTTGTTTTTATTCCTCACAAATCCATAAATAACTATTCATGCCACACCAGCGATTACGGTATAATTTAGAGAGAAAAATTATCCATCAAGACTTTTAATTTGTGGGTTCAGTGATAACTACTAAAGCTATAGAGAACCTGTTACCACGCACATTACAATAGCAACACATTGACTAGTAGAATACCACCTACCTGCTTGTCAAAGAGACACCTGAGGACTAGAATAGCCGCTGCAAGGAGGAACTGGACCACCATGAAGCAGATTGCGAGCTCTCCTCTCTGGAAGTGAGCTGAGGTCACACCCAAGGACCAGCCCAGGCCGAATAGGAGTGTGATGGCTAGCATGACGTAACGTGTGTATCGTAGAGTTCTATATAATAATAAGAGTCAATAGCAATAATATTAATTCATCTTATAAAACATTACGTTGATCTCAATGTATAAGACTCTGCCATGAGTCTCTCTTCCGAACTGGCGAATATCGAGACGAGCAGAAAGATGACTGTGATGCAGAAAAGCAGTCCGATGGGAACGAGGAAAGTTGCCGAGACGGGATTAGACAGGTTCAGCCAGCAACTAAAATAAAAAAGTCATTCATTACAATATATTTAATGCTCGTTTCCCACTTACACTTTGTACGATTCCGGAATAAGATCCTCATACAACACTGGCACTGCAATCACCGTATAAACAAACGGAAGCAGGAACCCTAGCGCGACGAGCAGCACGACCTTCTCCGCCAGAGGGCAGACCACGCCATGCACCAGACGGGATGCGATGCAGAGGCTCTCCAGCAGGAGGAATGTGAAGCAGCAGAGGGAGAAGAAGGCGAGGAAGGCAACGGACAACGTGCAGAGAGTTGGGTCCTGTAATGAAAGCATATTAGCATATGGTGTTATATTTAAGGAGTTAGAGTAATGTACCTGTGCATCCCATGTCAATGGCCCGTCCCTAACGGTCAGCAGAAGGGATACCAGCATCAGGAACAGTGAGACGAGGAAGCAGAAGTGCATGGCAGTATCAGCATACACCGGACTGAAAGAGAGATCATTAATAATCGGTACGGAGGGGAAGAAGGGTTTCACTTACATCGTCCCCGAGACAATGAGCACAATCCCAGCCACCAGGAGCATCACCATAACCAGCGCCAGGACTGACATCTGCGCCGCCTGCACCTCCCTCCCAGCACTCGTGTACCCGACAATCTCCTCCGGCAGCCCTGAGTTATTCGCCGTCGTCACCACATTATCGAGATGCAGCGTCGTGCTCCACTCCGGACTGAGCGCGGTCGTGATCACGAACCGATACTCGCTCTCCGGCGTGAGCTTGGTCACGTTGACCGGCGGCTTTGTCGTCGTCACGAGCTGGTGTTCCGTGGCGTTGTGCTCGCGC
This sequence comes from Tisbe holothuriae, assembly GCA_900659605.1. Classification (NCBI taxonomy): domain Eukaryota; kingdom Metazoa; phylum Arthropoda; class Copepoda; order Harpacticoida; family Tisbidae; genus Tisbe; species Tisbe holothuriae. The sequence continues at coordinate 3,931 of LR137725.1, read as the reverse complement.
CGGGTGCGGTTGAGGCCGTTGTCGTTGCTGCCGCTGCTGTCGATGGAGTTGAGCGGGATGACGTTGATGGTGTAGTTGGTGACCCAGCCGGCGGTCGGGGAGCCGGTCGACCAGTCCAGGAGGACGTGGGTGGGCCCGGGTTGGATTTGGACGTTGTCTTTGTTCGGGGACGGGGACACAACTGCAAATGTAACGATTAATATATACTTTTTCAAGATATGTAACCATTGTGTTAACATACTCTGTAGATCCGTCTGACAGAAGATTGGCAACTTGGATTCACACGGCTCTTCCACATATTTATCCCTGTTGGCAGACCACGCCTTGCAATCCTCCTCCTCATCTTCAAACACGATCCGCTCCTCATTGTCCTCATCACTGCTCTCCCTCCCACCCCTCGGCTGCTTATCGTCCGACACCGTTGCAAGCATGTTCCCCACCCAGAAAAGGTCGTTCTCAGCATTGGAAGAAGGATTGCCCCGTAGGTCCATCTTGGACAGGTTGCTGGAGACGAAGAGGTTTGTGGGGCAGTGGGTGACCGACTCGGAGTGGTTGTAGGTCCGCTCAGAGACGTAGTTGCACTTCATGCCCTTGCGGACACCCTGGGTGCAGTTCGGATCTGGAACAATATATTCAATTTTCCCGCCATTATCCGTACCCTATTTCCACTTACATGCGTCAATCTCAATGGGACCGAACTTGCCCTCCTTCCCATCAGCATCATCTAGCTCTAGCTCGTATCTTGCCCCGAATTGGAGCCCTGTTGCCTCAGCCTCAAGAGCTGTCCCGATTTCCACCGTGTCGACCCCGCTCTCCAGGTTGAGCAGTGTCAGGGTGACCTTGTCGGATTCCTCGAAAGCGGCGATCTTCTTCAGCCAGGATGTCTTCAGGCGGCCGTCTGGGGTGATGATCCACTCGACAGATGTCTTGGGCACTATAAGTAGGGCATTTAATAATATGCAACAACTAATAGTGCCATGTAAAGTAGGCAGCAACAATATTCAAGTATTACAATAGAGTAAAATTGATTAATAACTCACATGTCCGTGCTTCCATTTTGGCCTCCGTCTCCTGCCCAAACCCAGCCAACCCTCCGACCACCGTCACCTCATACTCCGAAAACGGCTCCAGTTCTTGCAAAAACGCCTCCGAGGCATTGCCAACCTCAACCTCTTGACACGCCTCCGACTGTGGCGGTAGTGCGGCCTTACTCAGACTCTTCTTGTGACAATACCGCACCCTGTATCGATTCGGAGCCCAATGCTCGCCTTCAGTGCCCCAGCTAACATTCAATGACACAGGGCTCACACTGAGGCTGGTAATATTGTTCGGCCTGTCGAGGTATCTGTCAACGCTAAACTCGCAGATGCCGTAGAGAATGTCTTCGCAGTCAGCGCCCCACCAGATGGAGCCGTTGTACTCGTCGTTGTACACGTCCACTTTGACGCAGCAATGCTGAGACTCTAGACCGGAGTGCACAGCAAAGTTCTCATACGTCTCTGACGCGCCATCGCTCCACATTGAGTGATCCGGTGTTGGCGAGTCTCTGCAAATATTCCCGCCAGACCAAAAGTCTCTTAGCTTCGTCTTTGCAACGAGAGCCTGCTCGACGTCAAGGCTCTCAATGGAAATGAGGTGTCCTTTTGAGGCGGCACATGCGGCCTCTTGGAAATGCCAGTTCTCTGGTGAGGGATGCTCTACGAATACGGTCGTCAGGCCATCCTCCTCCGATTCAATGGTGTGGATTGGCGCCTCCGAGGAGATTGTTGATGTGCCACAGTGGTATTGCTCGGAGGAGAATGTGCATGTGAGGGAGACTGTGTAAGTGGTGCCCATGGAGATGCCTCCGAAGGAATGGGTCAGATCATCGGAGACTGTGCTCGTTTGGAGGAGTTCGGAGCCTGAAATAATTATAATGTTGAGTCACTTGGCAGCATAGGCACAAGTTGTTCATGAATCATGGTTGTTCATGCATGGCAGGTTTAATCAATGCAATCTGTAGACTGCAAAACAAAATTAAGTCAAGGCATGTGGGATTTGTCATAGAGATTTTGATCAGTGTACTGTGAAATGAGTCATATCCAGGAGTGAGCTCCTTTTCTCACCATCAGCACTCCTCAATTCCACAGTGTAGCTATCCGCCGTGATCTCGGAGTACTTGTCCGATCCTTTAGTCTCTTCAGCCAGAGCCTTCGCTTCCTCCCACTCAACCTTGATCTTGCCATCCCAAAGGATGTGAGTCTCCAAATTCACAAAGGCGATGAAGGAATGGGACTGACCTTTTGGTGACGATACTGTGGGTTAAGGACGGTTTATGAGAAAATTATGGTAACATAAAGTTTAGACCTTACGTATAATCAGGCTTGCAGCAAACCCCTTGACCTTCTTCGGCACTCCCGACCCCTCCGGAGTGAGCACCAGGTCATACTCCTTCCCAGCCTTCAACGGAGGCACCATGAGCAGCCCTTCACCCTCCTCCTGAGCCTCAGCCAGCACCTTGCCCCCATTGGCCTCCCTCGCCTGCAGCCGCATCCGGGGCGCCCTCCATCCACCAATCGTCTCTCTCCACGTGACCTCCACGGATCCATTGACCAATGAGACGGCTTCAAACCGGTCAGGACGGACAAACACGACCCAATCCTTGACCGGACACCCGGGCCCATGTGTGAAGCACTCTTCATTGCCAGCGGTGGAGACTTTTGGCTTGATCATGGGCTCGCCGCACGGGATCACGTGACCCCGATGCTCGCACCCGATCCGGATCGAGTACTCAGCACCCCACAGTGGCCCAGGCACGATCAGCGCCGGCTCAGTCGTGTTGTACTCCTCCGTAATATCCGCCCCGTTCTCTTCATGATACACGTCAATGACATAATGCGCTGGGTTCATCTCCAGCTCTTCCTTCTCCGACAGCATGACCTTTGGCGGTGACCATCGCATCGAGACGAACCCGGCTGGCAGCGCGTTGTATTCAAAGTCGACCTCTGCCTGGAAGTCAAGGTCATCATCTGCGGGGTCGCAGCCGAGGATCTCGAATCGGAAGCACTTCTCCTCGTGTCCGATCCACTTGAGGGGAGAGGTGAAGATGCGGATGTAGCGGGCGGGGACGAGGGCGCCGAAGCGGTGCGTGCTGATCACGTCGGAGGCGGTGTCCTTGTCGTTGGCGTAGAACTGGAAGGAGAAAGGGAGTTTGGGGTAAATTCTAAACACAGATACATTATTGCACAAAGAGTTTTTCAACTTTCAACCGCTTGCCTTCTCAGGTTTTGTTGATAAAGTCAATTTGAGTTGACAAAGTACTTTTAAGTTTGATACTCGTACTATGAGCTATACTGTATGTAAAACTGGTTTTTCTAGTGGTTCTTTGTGTATGGCTGTCAAATATGATGCCATATTACGCAAAAGTCTGCTCATTGTGCAAAATCACTCATCCGATTTCTACATTATACAAACATGATCTTATCAGTTCTGAACTGGTTTTATCTTTACAGAGGGTTAGACTTTAGAGGTCAATGTACCAGTGTAGTGTAACCATGTAACATCGGTTAGCTCATATATAACAAGTAAACCAAGGATGGCCTTCAAAATTACGTATAATATATTTTTGCTTTTACTCGATTATTTTATCTTTGTGCCATCTCATAATCTCATTCGATGCATTCTGAGATCTGCTGCACTTCATGATATCTACAAAAAATATTTAATACCCCAGTTCAGTGTAGTGGACTTATTAAGGTACTCTTGTACCATTTTACTTACACTTTTCTTATCAGGACTGAAAAGTACAATCTTTCCAAGAAAGAATGTCTCTGAACCCAATTTCCTGTCTGTTTCCTCCTACTTTTACAATCTCTTTTTTGCTCTCCTTACCCTCGTCTGATTCCCCGGCCTCCTCCACCTCCCCGTGCTCCCCCTCGTGACCACCTCGAGC
>LR137724.1:5127-21676 GCA_900659605.1 Tisbe holothuriae | reverse complement strand
CTGGCATTTCTCTATGCCTCAATATGCTGTCACAGCAATATATTTTATCTCGATTATTCTATTGCATGTATATAGATTGATACATGTCACAATATTCTATATAATTTAAGTTAGTTCAGCCTGAAACTGACTCGGTTTGATCGGACCTCTTTTCTTCTTCCTTTTTTTGCCGCGATATTCTTCCTTTTTTGTCGCGACTTTCGTCCTTTTTTGTCGCGAAATTTTTACTCAGACAGGCCAGTAAGGTAGACAAATACTCATCCTGCCCACGCAGGCCATTTGGCGCCTCTTTTTATCTAGAGACTCTTTAGTATCATTCATGTACCTTATGCATCAATGAATTTTAATTAAAATTGATATTCGGTTAATTGCATAGAATGCCAAAAAGAAAAATACAGTAAAAAGTTGATCATATTCCAAAGTTGCCGCTAAATGTTTGGTCGAACTTTTCCCTCCTCCCCTACTTTCTCTTGACTTCCTATCTCGCCCAGAATAAGTTACTTTCCAACAAAGCACAGTGGCTTCCACTTTCATATAATGCAGCATGATACCACTGTGTTATTCCAGCACAAAAGAACAAAAATGGATTTATATGCTAGGTTGCGAGTAGTAAAAACGCGAGCATAGTAAAACGCGAGAGTAGTAATACGCGAGAGTAGTAAAAACGCAAGAGTAATAAAAACGCGAGAGTAGCACGTTTTCATAGACTGAAACTTCAGTGCAGTGGTTATAATTGACACGGTATGTACCTAGAGACTGTGAGACTGCATTTTATACTCTTATGTACAGAGTCAATGTGACTCTGCAATGCTTACTCTTCTGTGCAGAGACAATGACTGTGACAGTGCAATTATGTGGCGACTATTATAGTAGAACTCGGGAGAGAAACTCAAAAAAATTGTGACTCTGCTATCGTTACTTTTATAAGCAGAGTCAATTTTACACTCCAATTATGATACCAATCTTATGGACAGATTAATGTGACTCTGCAATGGTTATTCTTTTGTGCAGGGCCAATGGTTACTTTTTTGTGCAGAGTCAATGTGACTCTTTTGTGAAGAGTCAATGTGACTCTCATGAGTCTCAGACTCCGTAATGTTTACTCTCATGTACTGACTCAATATGAAACTGCAATAGTTACCAGACACTAAATGCAGTCACTGTGACACTATGAGTTAGTATACTCTTAGAGCATATTAAATTTTATATAAACCATTGCTGTAGTAAACTGTTGCCATTATGAGCAGACACATTATGAACATGTAATGGTTACTCTTATGTGCAGAGTCAATGTGACACTTCAAAGGGTTACTAGTAGTAAATGTTACTAGTCAGTCAATGTGACAATGGAGTGGTTATACTAGTTATGTCCACTTTAAATTGACAACAATATTATTCAACTCCAATGGTTTAAACATATAGACATCTGGTTTGTTTCTGCTTCGGAAAGGGGGCATTTCTTCCAGGATTTTTTTTGCATTTGATTGGGGAGGGAATGATTGGCGATTGGATTATGATTTCTGGAATCCATTCTCATAGTATGTACAAGTACAATAGCATCTCTAAATACATTTACTGCAGGTTTCCATGTTTACACCAATAATAAGAATACACATTAATATTAATCATGGAGGAGAGTCAGGACATATGAAAGCAGTATGCAGTCAAGTCACTAAAGTGTATGGCAGCATTTTGTTTTTAGCAACATTATCTGCCCATTTCACTACTCTCGCGATCTCGTTGTTTTACTTTCTCGCGTTTTTACTACTCTCGCGTTTTAACTACGCTCGCACATTTCCTCCTCGCAAGTATATGAGCTCGCGCTTTTACTACTCGCGAGTTAACATTCGGACCCAAAAATGATATATTTCTCCTACTCCAAACTCTGGAAGTGAAAAAGTATTTTTTCGTATGCTGGTACAGGGAATGTTTTCAGAACACAGACTTGTGTGTCCCCAGAACATGCTACAGAAAAAGCAGAGTTTTTGTTGTAATATATAAGGCGACACCATGTACTATATAAAAAGTTTGCCTTGAGCTAGTAAATCAAATACCACCAGGCACCAGCTCATAATGGAGCTACATGCCAAGATGTTGGCAACATATTTTTTCAATAACCCATAGAAAAAGCCGGCATCGGCAAGAAATTCAGGAAACATATATTTTCATTTTTTGAGAATTTGCATTGTCAGAAGTAGCCAAACTAAGAAAATAAATTAAATGCAGCTACACAAGATACAAACTTAACTCATGTACATAGTACTATCTTGTTTTAAACTGCTTAATGTAATTGAAAAAAAGTTTATAGATAGTACATACTAGGTGTTTTCCAGCACCTAGTACATACAGCACAGAAGATTTGCATTAGTAACCATTACATATCTGTGACATACCAGCATATACTAAACAGTAACTTATTTCCAGGCTCTCCTCAAAAATGGGAGTTCGTGAAGGGCATGATGAACGTGATCGACGTGCTCGCCATCCTTCCGTACTACGTGTCGCTCTTCCTCATGGAGCCCGACACCATCGACCCGAACGCCATAAAGACGACCACGACGACCACCACCACGATGTCCAGTCTCGACTATGAGGAGGAGGAAGGTGGGGCATCGTTTGACGATGTCAGGAGGATTATACAGGTGAGTGAATTATGTAGAAGAGTGTAGGTTCAAATCCCGCAGCACCGGTCCCATTATAGACCCATTAGAGGACCACAAATGCTTGATTGATCCTCACCAGCAATTGTCCCCTTTTGAAGGGTGTGCTGGATCAGTAATTGATTAAAAGGGGCATGTTTTACTTTCTGCTAAATGTAGCTGCCGGTAGACTCAGACTTTACGAAATTTACAAAATGCAGTTATACTGTAGAAAAGCTATGAAAATGGTTTCTTCAAAAATTCCAATTCAATATAATGACTTAAACAATCCAAACGAAAAATTAGCCCATGCAATATTATTAGTTCCCTGAGACAATGAACTGTAGCTTCTAGTCCTCTACCATATGATTATCACGAAAAAGCCAAATACTGCTATAGAACATCAAGCAAAAGCCTTTTAACCCTTGTTTCATTCTTCCAGGTGTTCCGTATCATGCGAATCATGCGCATCTTCAAACTCGCCCGCCACTCCACCGGCCTCCAATCCATCGCATTCACCCTCAAGAACAGCTACAAGGAGCTCGGACTCCTCATGCTCTTCCTCGCAATGGGCGTGCTCATATTCTCCAGCCTCTGCTACTTTGCCGAGAAGGAGGAGCCGGAGACACAATTCTCATCCATTCCGGCATCATTCTGGTGGGCGATCATTACCATGACCACAGTCGGTTACGGAGACATGAGCCCGGTAACCGGCTTCGGCAAAGCCGTTGGTACATGTTGCGCCATCAGCGGAGTGCTGGTCATGGCCCTGCCCATTCCCATCATTGTCAACAACTTTGCTGAGTTCTACAATGAGCAGATTAAGCGGGAGAAGGCGATTAAGCGGAAGGAGGCGTTGGAGTTGGCCAAGAAGGAGGAGGAAGAGGCGAGGTTGATAGAGGTCGAGGGGCTTGTGGATCTGCTACAGAAGGAACCGGGTCCGTTCAAGAGCCCGCCGCTGTCCCCGCCGGATGGGATTACGTTACGCCAAGCAAACAGTCTTCGAGATCCGATGGGTGGGTCGCTGCGAGAGAACAGCATAAGGAATGATAGCATTGACGAGCGGCATAGCATTCGCTGAGTGAACAGTTCAGGGTTGCCAGTTTGACTTTGTTAAGAGAATATGGAATACCTGGTGCTGTGAGTGAACTACAGGTGCAGTTCAGGATTGCCAGTTGGACTCATTTTAAGGGAAAATGGCATCCCTGGTGCTGTAAGTGAAGTGTAGGTGCAGTGCAGGGTTGCCAGTTTGACTCATAATGAGAGAAATTTGGATGAAATGGCAGCCCTGGTGCTGTGAGTGAACTACAGATGCAGTGAAGGGTTGCAGGGTTGCCAGTTTGACTCATATTGATGCTAAATTTGCTCATTTTAGCTCTACAATGTGAATAAATTGGATAGAAAATGGCAGCCCTGGTGCAGTGCGTGCGTGCATACTGGGCGTGCTTGCTCAGTCGTGTAAGATAAATGGTCGTGCGCCGGAATATGAGGAGAAGTAGTCGTAGTGATTATGCAGAATTTTAAAACTGCCAGAGCAATAAAGATATGACTCATTGAACTTGTAGAACTCAATTTAAGCTCTGTGCTTCTTCTTCTTTTTCTCTCTCGGCCATGAGCTAAAAAAGTGACAAATTCAGAACTTCCAGGCGAACCAAAGAAAAAACGGTCCACAAAGGTCCAAAAATACACTGTACACAATATATACTATGGAAGCAGAAGAGAGGAGGACAATAAAAATGTCGCAAAGAGAGCCATTGGATGAAAAAGTTTTTCGTTTTTGTAGTAGAAGATAGTGGTGGACTTGAAAAAAGTGACTAAAACCAAAATGGACATGGAGTAGGGACATAAAATCTGGTGAAGTGTGGACAGGGTCAATTTTAGAGCATTACTTTCCTTAATTAAGTAATAAATAGAGCGCAAGCTTGTGGTGGAATGGTTAGAATGCAAAACTTTCATGCAAGGGGGCCGGTGTTTGCTTCCCGGCCTTGGCAGATGGATTTTCAAGTGCCCCAAAATGCTGCCACAGTCCCTCATGGACTTGCCATTCCGGTGTGCTATTGCAATGAACCTGAACTATGTAAATAGGGATGCATAGCAAATATTTATTTAAAAAATAGTACAGTCTACTGTGACACATGTTTTCTAAGGCAGCTCCACCCTTATTTGTCCAATATCTAGTCCCTTGAGAGATTGCAAGAGTACTTTCCCTTCTTCTTCTTCAAGCCTGAGTGGCTTCCTTAGTCCACTTTCTTTCTTACTTTTAGGTGGCGTAAAAACACAGCAGTATTCTTTTTTGCCCATAGATCCATTGCGCCGAAAAGGAGAAAAAACTTAGCCGTTTGGCTCAGGCAAGGGGTCAGGTTACAAACTTTCAAAGAAGGACTCCTATTCAAGTGGTTGTAGTACTTAAACTTTCTCTTCAGCTTTAATATGAGACTCTAAGTAGTACCCCGCCAAAAAAATCGCCTGAAACTTTGCTTATTAATTCCAACTTCAGTCAGGCTTGCGTTTTGCTCTGCAGAATCAACTGAAAGTGGCTGAGTGGTTTTTTCAGCAACTCTCAGCTGCTCTTTTGTAGTGTTACCTCAGCTATGGATTGTCTGAATGTCTCTTACACTCAGGTGAATTGTCCTAAAATTCATCCATGTTCCGCGGAAGAAAAATTTGTCTGAACTTGCCCTTAATCAGCAAAATTTCAGGCGAATTTTTTGGCTGGGTACCCTCCTCACCTTTGTCGCCAGGAAAAGCTCCTCTCTCTTCACTTGCCCTGTCTCCAGAATGTCCTTGTACGTTTGGCCGCCCTCTACCTCGTTCCCGTAGCAGTGCGCACCATCAATGTGACGGTAGCCTTTGCCGATTGCAAATCTAAATGAAAAGTAAGCCCATTAGTGACCTATAAGCGCTGGCAACAATGCTCTTACTTTATTGCATCTTGCAACTCCTCCTGATTGGTGCTATGATGCCAGGTTCCCATGCCCAACAGGGGCATCACTTGTCCCGAACTAAGCTTGACGCTCTGTTTCATCTTGCTCGATCGGTCTCAGTGTTGAAACAAAATGTGGAACAGTTTGTGGCATTTTATACAAAGTCGAAAGAGAAGAAAATCCTCCCATCTGGAAGAGATTATTTAGAGACATTCACTACGACATGGGTGGATTAAAGAGAGGCAAACATTACGGTAGTTGCACTAAACTTACTTTCTTTTACTGCAAAAATATAGCGAGTTTAATTGTATGAGTAAGTACTTCCTCTTGGCGCAAATTAATATCCACTACAATGTAATACACTTAATATATTCAATGTTTCATTTAACTTTTATTATCCGGTCTTCACGTATGAGCGAAAATTGTGTAAGAAGTCATTTTGCGTTTTATGTAAGAAAATAGTGACATTTTAACGGGATATTACATTTTTTTTCGTGATAAATTATGAGTTGCCACTTCGAATGAACCGCTAAATGTTGTCTGTGTAAATCAGAAAATTACACGTTACATCATTGCACTGTCTTGAATGCATTTTAGACGTACATTTAAAAATTGACAATAGTAATAAGCAAAACAGTGATATATACTCGTATACCGGTAGGGTCTCGTCCATTTTTTTCTTTAATCGCCTACTTAGTATTATATCAAGTATTTCTTTAGTTCTGACTGCATCCGCTACAATACTCTGAAGCGCAGAGAACACGGTGTACATAACCATCTTTAATACAGACCCGAACACTTATCAAGACTTCAAAATGAACTGGTCCACTCTCCGCAGCCGGATCGTCCTCACCTTCACGGTGTTACTGGGGGCCATGAACAACACTTGCACCATCTTCAATGCAAGAACACTTGCCAAAAACGGCCATCCAAACTTTGCCCTCGCATCCGTGTTCTTTCTGCTCTTCCCAGGTGTATAAATATCCTTGTTTAGAGAGACTGGTGTTCAAGTTCCTAGTTTTAGGCATCGTCACCTCCTTCGGATTCCTTCTGATCTACAATGGCGGAAATAACACGAAGATCAACGCGCTACCCAAAGGGAAGGTGGTCAAGTACTTTATCTTCATGCTAGTAGGATACCCAATTCTACCTACAGCACTGTAATACTTAAAGGTTTTTAGTATATAGTAGTATTTATTACAAATTTTGCTTCAGAGGACTTCACACCCTCATAAAAGGCAGGAGTGAACACCTCAGCCTACTGGCCAAGCTGTTTGAAGGACTTCTTGACGATGGTCCGCAGTTTGTCATCAAGCTCATTGTCGTCGTTCTCTACGGAGTTGGAGCCGCAGATGGAAGTGATGGTAGGAACTAATTTTCGAATTACAGTATAACCAGCCGGGAAAAATGTCTGAATTAAAGCTGATTACGCCAATTTTCTCTTCCACCGAACACGGCTGAATTTAGAATATGCCAGAGTTTGTCTTAATCCATTGCAGAGAAAGCGAAGCTGATTGCCGAATGCGTCTAAAAAATCCGGTCTAATCCGCGGGACTAATCGTAAGGGCAATTAACCTTGCCCTTAATCAGCAATAATTTAGGTTTTTTTGGTTATTTAGGCATCTCAAATCCCGCCTTCTGAACCTTGAAGTTGAACTTTCATTTTCATACAAGACTTTTCGTGGAGACACGAATAATATTACGCCGAGATTGCCGAGTTAACTTCCAACTGGGCATTTTTATACTGCGTCGAGAGTTTTCACTACCTCGTCCTCGTGGTTGAAAAAGAAGACAGTTTCGTGTTTATAATCTGGATATACATGTACATACAGTAAATGCAAGGTATATAGAGTACAAGGTATATAAAGTAAGAGAGTAAATGCCATTTTAACAATAGGGGGCTCATTACCTTAAAGTCGCACTACTGTCGCAAGTTTTTGCAATAAATCTCGGCGGGAAGTGAAAATTACTTTGACTCTGCAACAGCTTTTTACTCAATTTAAGTGTCTCTATACGTAGTACTGTATTCTTAGTCTTCCACATATATAAAAAACACAATTTATGTCTTCCATACGAACCAATGACAGTTGTAGTCATAGAACTAGGTATTAATACAAGCTAGAATCGAAGATCATTAGCAACCCTGAAGTCTTGTGGGGGCAGCCATCTTGGAGAATTTACTTTATTGCAATGGTAAATGGGTTACAGAGAGCTCTGCTTGCTTTTTCTTTTTCCTCTGCCCTTTTAGTATGAAGAGAAATTCTCCAAGATGGCTGCCCCCACAAGACTTCACAACAAACCTAGGAAACGCAGCCAGGCAGTACGGGACATCTTTGTTCCTTGCTTTTTAGTACCATTTCTCTGCCAATAGCATACATTTTAAAAACTGTGTACACATCAAAAAAGTTAATTTAATTTTTCACTAGTAATGCTAAATATATTTACAAAAATGGTACCTGTAGTGAACAGGTTGATAAATTTTGCCTGCTGCTGCATTACGGCATCCATCCTGGGCTGCGGCAGCACACACCAGACCACCGCTAGGATGTTGTACAATTGGTTGGATTGTAGGAACCGGAGAAGGGATTTGAACATGGCAGAGTCGGAGCGACCTTCAGTGTCTGTATATATTATAGCAATCAAGTATTGGGAAGAATAATTACATTTGACAAGTAGTTCTTAAATTTCGGGAAAATGTAATTTTTAGGTATAATTTAGACATAATTTTATACAATTCTTGACTTTCCTCAACAAGTGTTTGATACCAATGGTAGTGCATAAAAATATATGATAGCATACATAGTTTTTAATTAACTCAGTGTCCATCCTTTGTTCAGTGGTATTGACGGGTATAAAAGGTTTGTTGCTGCCCAGATTAGTCTGCTGCTGTATGCAGGTACCAAGTATATGTGTACAGTTAGGTAATTCCTCTTTATCTCTTTATATAAGCTATAATTATGGAGAACTATTTAGTACAGTAATACATCTCGGCTGTCCAAATGATAAGAAGCAAAAATGTGCTAAATCTGGTTCTTCTTAATCTACAAAGAGCTTGAAATAAGCACTCACAAGCATCTTAAGTTTAACCTCTTAAGTACATTTATAGTATCAGTGTAGAGCATAAATTATGTGTTAAATGTATACATTGACTCTTTTTTAGGAGTTACAATTTAGCCTAGAGAAGTTTTATCATTTGGACAGCCGATCTTACCAGGGTTATCTATCCACCTTGGCCCATTTTTATGGATCTTGTCCTCACACATGACCGTCTTTTCCGTGATTGAATGTGCATCACTCCCAGTTGGAAGCTCATTGCCAGTGAATATGTTGATGGTAGTTGTTTTGCCATAGCCGGTGGTGCCAAGCATTAGAGCACATTATAATAAATATTTTACCAGGGTTATCTATCCACCTTGGTCCATTTTTATGGATCTTGTCCTCACACATGACCGTCTTTTCCGTGATTGAATGTGCCTCACTCCCAGTTGGAAGCTCATTGCCAGTGAATATGTTGATTGTAGTTGTTTTGCCATATCCTGTGGTTCCGAGCATAAGGATGCAGGAGTTCTTACTGGAGACCGGCAGGGCTAGAAATGATTTGAGTGGTGACTCTACAGTCAAATACAGTTCTTTAGGACTTTGGTTGGTATATTTATTTATGGTCTTTGCTATCTATATCTTGTGAACCGAATAAGGCTTTACCCAAATATATTTAAGTTAAGTGTCCTGTTTGGATGGCTAAACATTCTAAAGCAGAATACACAGACTGTATTGAACACATATGAACATTATAGAGTAATCGATACCTCTTTATAGAGTAACAAGTTAACAACAAAAGGTTAGGCTGAACAAATTGTACCTTTAATTTTCATCATAGGAATATCCTCCCCATCTTTTTCATCCTTGCATCCATCCTTCTGTCCTTCAACAGTTGTAGTAATAGTGGCTTTTAGCATGGCCTTCGGAGCCTTCTCATTGACTCTTTCCAGCTCAATGGTTTCCTCGGAGGTGTTGCCAACCCGCTCGGAGACATCGATGTGCGCACGGCCGAGGGTGATGTCGTTGCCGTCTTCATATCGACCTGGAGTTTAGGAAGTTTATTATTACCACAGTATTTAAATGGTGAGGTTTTACGATATTCAACAGCAGAACTGCAGAAGCTTAATTCTTACAGCATTATGAAAATCATGAGCCGTTTCAAGCAATTCAAGATATAGATGCAAATAAACAGCTGATCCATTTGTCCATTTAAGTAATATGTCCGAACCAAGTACTGTACCAGTAAATGATAGAACATAGCTGCATTCTATTCATGTGCTTGAGAACCACTAAAGTGAGCTTTTTATGGTATTATAGACCTCGAAACCAGTTAGGCAGTAACTAACCTGCTCGAGAATGACGACTCAGCAACTCGCACGCCCTTCTTAAGAAGGGTGCACGAGTAATGAGTATATACTCAATGGTGAGTCACCGTTCTCCAGCCGCTTAGTAGTAACCAGTCTAGCTCCTTGGCAGTAACTAACTACCTACATACACACACCTAGTACCTATTAGAATGAGTTCCCATTTCTTCTTCTTCCTTCCCTCCTCCTCCCCGTACAATGTGAGCGCCAGGGATGCATTAGCAGGCGGCTCCCAGACGGCAGAGTTGGGGTTGCTGCCGGTGTTGTTGATGGTGCTGGAGCGGAGGGTCTGGCTGCGGTTCCGGTGGTGGAGGCGGAACTAGGTAGTATACGTGTAAGCAAGCATTTTCAAGAATTACACTTATATTTGTTGCCAAAAGTAATTCTTGGAATTACAATAACATAGTATTACACCAAAATTACCTCGAGAATTACATTTACCATGAAAATGTTACGAATTACTTTTTAAATGTAATTCTTCCCAATACTTGGGTGAAAGTGACTTAATTGTAATTAGTTTTAATCAATTAAGGATAGTTAGAAAAAGAGTCTAGGGAGTAACACGGAGCTAGAATATGAGAGATGAGCGGATCCAGAATATTCGGCGGATCCGGATCCAGCTTTTAGATCCGAGGATGGATTCAAATTAGAGGACAGTATTACCGTTACTGTAGCGGTCATGTGGGTTATTTTATCTAAGGTAGCGGTATAACTCAAATTTTCCTCACATGAACCGTGCAGGGAATCTTCTCGCTCTCATCCTTCGGCTCCTGGAAAACCACCTTCCGAATCGTGATATTGCACTGGGCTGCAACAGCCTTCCTTCGAAAACTACTCATTATAATACGTTGATAAAAATGAGTCACATTATCAATCTAGTCATGCTAAAACACTTTCATCCTATTCAGCTGAAGGTGTTCTTCTTGGCAAGTGCTTTTAAATGGGCTAGAGAGATGAGTTTGCGAGAAAGCAAGGGAGAAGTTGTAAACAAACGGAAGAGTTCAATGAATACTAATATTTACAATCTAGCGCCAAGAAAGCTTTACTAGAGACCTCCCAGATTGGCATTATTTTGTTTTGAAACAAGTTAGAAAGAAGTCCAAAATTGATCTTACAAGCGAAAAATAACGTCTGTAATGCGAAAAGTTCCCAGTCATTTCTGATGCAATTTTATTCTTTCAGAATTAACCTTGTTCTAGTCTTGATAAATTTGTAGCAAAATATTTAGAAGATCACATAAAGAGTTATCTTCCAATACGAGCGGAAACCGAGCCAAAATAGAGCAAATAAAATATTAAGATATATTCTTTTAATTCTTTGTAGGAGCCAAATGTTTATATTTCAAGAAAGCCTTAATATAAATTTTACATTGTGTTTTATGTTTTTGATAGTGTATAATAATAAACTGATCATGTACTTTTCTAGATTCGGATTTACCTTTCTTGATATGTCTTTCTGTAGCCACATTTATGTTTTTTTTAGAGTTGAAGAGGAATTCGGTGGAATGTAAATAACGTTTCTTGCAGTTTTATTTACTATTGTAGGGGGTGTCAAAATTGAATTTCTTTTGAGAGTTAAAATATAAATGCCATTTTAAACAAGTTTTGGACATTTTTTACATCTTCGTTTCAAAAAGGGTTTATATGTTTATTCAGTAGAGGTTTGGGGTGGAAAATGCAACAACCTATATCCTATAACTTTGAAAGACTTTGCAGCTGCTGGTTTTTCTTTCTTTCAGCCTCTCAGATAGCAATGTGTAATATAAATGTCATCAAATATATCCAAACTAGTCTTTCCTTATATTCATGGGCTGCATTGGAAGTACAAAATACGAGCTAATTATGTTTTGGATTTTTGGAGGAGGTTTCATTTTACTCAAAGTTCCTTTTTTCATGGTGTGTGTGGGTTTATGTTTTATTTACTTTCATGTCTGTTTGAGCCAAAGTTTCCAGTGTTATATATTTTACGTTGGTTGGCAGCATTTTACATCTTGTCAAATAATTTCCATCTATCTGACACATTTTAACCTTCGTCTCCTTATAATAATTCCTCTCAGGCACCTTGCAGTATTCTCAGCTATAGGAGCTATTTTCTTAACCATTATATTTCACGTCACATTAATATATTGAGATCACTTTTTTCACTTATTTGAGTCCATTCGTCTCAAAAACGTTGCTCATATCGACCAATCAGAGGCCTTGCTTGAGTCACATGACCATGCTCTCGGCCAATCACGTGACTGACAATGGCCTCGTGCTAGCACCACGACTCTGATGGCGGTGGGCCCATTGGCAGCTGCTGCTGCTGGGATGGCTGATAGTGCTGCTGCGGATGGCCGTTCTGTTGCTGTTGCTCGTCTTCAGAGTCGGGCTCCTCGCCGTACATGTCTGCGAGCTTCTTGAATCTCGGCCCAAAGTTGTGCAGGTAGTCAAACTCCAGGTCGCCGTCGGACGTGCCCGAGTTGAGCGACGAGAGTGAGCCGTTGTTTGAGTTTCCGTCGCCCTCGTAGGCGTAGTGGCGGAGGTCGTCGTACGGAGTGGCGTCTGGGTCGCCGTCGATGCGGTCCTGGAACGAAAATAATGGATAATGTATTTTGCAAAGCGCATTTTATGAAAATGAAGTTTATGAGCGCCTAAGAGTAGCATTATGTATAGTGTTCTTCCTAGCATTATGCATATCACAGAAACTGTTTTAAGTAAAGGGTGAATCCGTGACGTAAGAGATAATGAAAAACATAAAATACTTGCATCTAGAATTTTGCACAGATGACATTTCCCCGCTACTTTCTGTGAGCAATCTTCAATCTATGTATAAGCAAGCAAAATAATGTCTCTGTTTTATTTGTCGTGAATAATGTAACTACTGTGAATGAAGAGACTCACCTTATTCGTCTGCAGGAACGTCTGAATATCCGGCGGCGGATCCTGCTGGAAGTTCAAAAAGTCCCCGTTCTGCGCGTGCTTCTTGCCGTCGTGCGCGGTGGAGTGGAGCGCGGGCGTGCCGTCCGACATCATGCGCAGCACGGACAGGTCGTAGCCGGTCTGGGCGCCCTCTCCGCCGCCCTCGTCCTCGTAGTTGATGATGTTCTCGCGGATGTCGCAGTCAATGTCCTTGTCACTGGAAGAGGGAGATGAGGGTTAGGAAACGTTTCAGGATCAGTTTTGCTCAAGTTTGCTCAATAAAGCAGAATATGACTGATTATGTTTTTGCCTCAGGGAAGTGAGACAAGATGGAAGGGAGACTACAAACAGACAGACAACACTGTACTGGCACTTTTCTTCTTTTTTACTTTAATTACCCAACCTATAACTGCTCTTATGCTGCTCTTTTTCTATCAATGTTGTCACAAAAATCCTTTTTTTCCTACAGCAATCTGTTCATCTTGTCTCCGTTTGATGATTTTGCTCCTTAAATACTCTTTTTCGCCAATACAACTTAGGCATCTGGGTCATTACTCATTAAATGATGATAATGCTCCAAAGCCGACGGTTTATCTTGCAAAAGCCAGTGGTGATTCGAAAAAATAATAAATTACATGCTCCAGCATGAGCTGGGTGCAAAATCACAGCAAATATCAGACGGTTTCAACACATATTGCGTTCAAATCTCCAAATTATGGACTACTAATATTAAATCACTTTTCTTACCCGAATACGTTCCTCCTCTTCCTGTAGACGGCGAGCAGCACGACGGCGATCATGATGATGATCAAGCAGACCAGGATGGCGATCAGGAAGTTCGTGTTGATGCCGAGAGCGACGACAGCCTACAAAAATAAGTTATATATTATTTAGCATCTCAAATGATGAAATTGTAATAATGGTACTCCTGTCGAATTCTTAGATAAGCGTCTAAATTGATCTGTTGGACTGATCTAAGTGATCTTGATAGAGCTAAAGACTTGGACGAAATATATGAATACATTATTGGGATGAATGAGATCTCAATAACCTATAATAACGGTACTCATGTCGAATTCTTAGATAAAAGTCTAAATTGAGCTCTTTATAGAGGTAAATACTTGGACGAAATATACAAGAACATGGCTAGAGAGATCAAATTTGCCTAAAAAATGATGCCAGTTATCTATTATTTATTTAGACATAGGCAAGAACTGATGTCTTGATAGAGAAAAAAAAATGCCTCCAAAATTAATCCAGTGGAAACCCTGATCCCTATTTTTTGTATATGCCAGATGGCAACCCTGAATCCTATTCTTTGCATATGCCAGATGTCTTTTAATTATTCACTAACCTGCACAAATTCGATATCACACCCCGGCGTGAAGTTCTCTCCGTCTGAGGGGCTTCCCAGGTCGTACAGAGTCTTCTCTCCAGCGGCGTGGTAGGTCAGATTGCGGATGCAGCCAGCAAAGCCAGTGCCGGACGGGAACTCGAGTCTGGAAATAAGAGGAGTAAACAGGGTTAAAATATAGGACTGTAAAGGGACTTTGAATGGAAGCATGGTTGTAAAAAGATAGTATAAGCAATATATTGAAACTCAAAGGAACTTGAAGCTGTAGTGATTAACAAAAGCATTAAAAAGCACATAAGTGTTATTACTAATATTAAGATCGGGCGGATACCGGTAGATCGGGTAGATTAAATTATACAAAAGTTGAATTCAATATGCCAGGACGTTTCAAACGCCAATATTCCTAAATTAAAATATTATAATTTGTATAATTAGTACATGTGTTTAATAATCTAAATTTATATTTACCTGTCAACGCCAGTCTTCTCTGCGACATCAATAAACCTATCCGGTCCAAACGAGACTCCTCCAACATGCAGCGGCCCGTTCACATTGAGATAGTGATGGCGGCTGTCGTGCGTGGTGATCTGGAGGAAGCATTGGTTGCGGGACGGGCTCAGCTCATTGGAGCAAGTCTTGTCATCGAGCTCCATTTGGACGGTGTCGTTGGTCCATCTGTGGAAGAAGAACAGGTATTACATAACAATAATTTACACTATACAGCTTTGTTTGCATCACAAGAACTTTAAACCCAAAAGAAAGGAAAGCACTTATTTTGTATCAAGATTACCTGTACTAAATTGAAGAACTGTAGCGTTGAGCTCAAAGTCAGTATTATATACGGTATGCTGGTGACCAAACATAAGTTTTTATGTCTTCCAAGCCATATTTTAGATGTAATAAACACTCAAAATTGGTATATTTGACTCCCCCGCCAAAGGATTTCTACACTAGTGTAGAATTTATTGCTCCAGCCAACATCAATTCTTCATCCTCAGTCTCGCTCTTTGAAATAATAGCATAAAGTAGTATTTTAACTCACCTGAGCACCAGATAATGCTCCTGCCCGTCATCCACCCTCTGATCCAACTCCAGTACCCTCGTCCCGCTCCCAAAGTTAATCGCCATCCTCAGCTTTCCCTTCCTCAGCTCCAGCGACATGAAGTCCGTCACGTTGGCCATGACGTTGAGTGGGCTGGGTCCGGTGTAGAGGAGCGTGCCAGAGTCCTGCTGGGTGTTGAAGGAGAGGCTGAGGTGGGAGTTGCCGCAGGCGGGGAGGCCGGGTTGCCAGGACCAGCCCTGTAAAGGAAAGAATGGAAATGGTTAAAATAGGGTAAATATATCGCAGTTAATGAGTTAATTAGAGTTAGAAGGCAAAAGGACTGGTGAGCAAGAGTTGAGTTCACAAGCCATAGTGCTATTATAAAAAATAGTAGCTCTCTCAATACCTATAGTTTTAACTCAAAGGGGCTTCCAATTAAGAGCTCAAGAGATCTCAACTGCTCTCCAATCCATCAGTATAAAAATAGCGTTGAACAGTTAAACTCTTATATCATTTACTCTTATTTTAGTTGCTGTAAAATCCTTACCTGTCCGTTGAACGAAGCCGCGAGTCTCTCACAGTTGGGTCCGAATGCAGGGCTGTCGGCGGGGCACTCGCACGTGTAGCCGCCGTTGTAGGTCGGGCTGCACGTTCCATTGTTCAGACACGGGTTGGAGTCGCATCCGGTGAAACGGCCCTTAGGAGGGTTGCAGCCACAGTGGGGCTTGATGCGAGCCTGAAATATATAATGAAACATTAGTTGAAACTACTGTTAATACTGCAATCTAAGCATGTGCGGTTTTTAAATTACAAACCGAGGTCGGTTTCGGTTATCGGTTTGGGAAAAAGTCGGTTTCGGTTTTACCTCGTATAGCAGCTGCTAGCTAATGGGCATTACTTTTACAACAAGCTCTTTGAAGAATTAGAACAAGCAGATTTGGCACCCCTTTTGCTTCTTATCATTTGGACATCCGAGATGTCAAAAAATATGGTAAAATTAAGGAAATCCATGTTTATATCTCATACCTGCACACCCACAAAGCTACTCGTATTCGTGAACACCGTCACCGGCGTGTCACTAATATCGAGATAGTTGACGCAGCTCCCGCCCTCACAATTGACGCCCTCATAGATGCACTCGTCAATATGGATCATGTCAATGTCCACATGGATGCTTGTGCTGAGGTCGTCCCGGCGTTTGGTGAGGATGCCTTCGAGCTTCTCCGGCTTGAGGTAGGGGGAGCCGTGGGCAGAGAACCTGGAAAAAGGGAACAGTTAATAATGTAT
>LR137721.1:0-36585 GCA_900659605.1 Tisbe holothuriae | reverse complement strand
TCTCTCTCTCTCTCTCCATCGTCATTATGCTATTGAGAGACAGAAATGAATATAAAACATATTCGTAACAGGGTCAAGGTCAACAGAAACAGATCTGGATATTCATTATTAACAACATTGAATTAAATTCCAAAATAAAATTACAATCTCTAGATAACTTACTCTAAATGTTTGCCAAAAAAGTTATACTTAAACAAATACCAATTGATAAAATATCCCGATTAACGTTT
The DNA here is from genome assembly GCA_900659605.1 of Tisbe holothuriae. Lineage (NCBI taxonomy): Eukaryota > Metazoa > Arthropoda > Copepoda > Harpacticoida > Tisbidae > Tisbe > Tisbe holothuriae. The sequence goes on along the minus strand of LR137721.1, from coordinate 36,355 downwards.
ACATAATCCCCGATTAGATGTCCCCTTCATAAGGTTTCTCATCATGCCTGATTAGCCAGCAACAATTTTATATAACAGACGAATCCTGCATAAATTATAATCCTACATTTGAGTAAAAACAAAGTCATTATCATGATTATTATTCTGTGGTTTGACCTCTGAAGCTCAGCCCAGTATCCTTATTAGGCGTAATAGTCCGTCAAAAATGCATGTGCTCAGGATCTAATGATGATATCTCTCTTTCTTGTATCATTAGAGCTAATAATAGTAGTTTAGATGCCTAATTAGATTAGGTGGGAGGTGGATGTACAAGAGCAAGGCCGAAAAGGTCACTTTGGGTACACAGAAAGGCACTATTCAGGGTGTTGGGAACAAACAGGGTATTAATAGAAGAGTACCTTTGTACCTGAGAGTACATTTCAGGGCAAAGAAGAGTATCGCATAGGGTAGGACAGACAATATCACATTATTATCATTGAAGCGTACTTAAAGGTTTACATAAAACTGAGTAACTGGATATTATTGCCATTTATCGGCGTCCTTGGCAGAGAAACTATATGAGTGACAGCCCAAAAGAGGTAAAAATGGGACAGAAATATCCATAATGGTCTCATCCTCCATTCTATTAGGATGAGGCCTATTATCCCAAACCGATCGAGTAGACATGAATAATGAGATCAGGGATGACAGATTATGATTAAAACATAGACGGTAGTAATAACAACTAGACTAGCATGACGACAGGTGACATGAAGTTTCATGTAATCTGCTCGATTGGGGCAGTTGGAAGTGCGCATGCGCAATTTATGACCTCAGTTCAGCTTCTTCTCACTTGCTGAAGAGAGCTGAGAAAAGGGATAAATATCCTTTTCCCAGGACGTGAGCCACTCACTCAGTCCGGCCATACATGAGCGCAGGAGGGACTGCAATAGTTTTTGCTAAAGGCTATGCCATAATCCGCTGTTCATGTATGGGTTTGCAACTCAGGTTTTCCTCGCTCGGCACAAATAGGAGAATATGCAATCACAGTGGACTCTTCATTGTGCCCCATTGATAACAAATATATTTATAGCTTAAGAGCAATTACCTGTTCCACAAATTTTATTTGTGTCATACATATAAACTACAAAATATTTTTTCCTAACCAGTGACCACTGTGCACTTGCCGAATGTCCTGAGCGAAAGAACAACCCTGAGTTCACGGAACTACGCTCACGCGCGCCAGCACACACGCCCTCAGGCAACGTGGGCGTGAGTGTGTGCACATGCAAAAATATAATCTCATTTTTGCAGCAATATGGGATATATTTTTTCAAATTAAAGTTCGGAATTAAGTTGTGTAACAGACTGTGCACTATTTCTTTTAACGAGGTTTTAGTGTAGGTGATGCCAATTGCCTTTAATTTCCATATATTCCTTTTCCCTACAGCCAGACTAGGCCAGCCGAGCTCTCCTTTGCCCCAATCCCGTCAAAATTCAGCAGCAGTACAAAGCTTCAGCTGCCTCCAGGCTACGTAGGCAGGACGGCAGGGGTCACACGCTAGTCTAGTTGTTATTACTACCGTCTATGGATTAAAACCTATGAGAAATAGAGGCTTGATAGCTCTAGACTGGCATAAAACTCTTACAAAATGGCATCCCTGCCAATCATCTTCAATGAGGGAAATGTGTCTCTGCCATTGGCTAGAAAATGGACAGACTACCCAAACAATCAAAACTCAACATTTAACCCTGTCGTTACAGACTCTAACTTAAACGCGTTTGGTCGGACGTTTGTACTTTATAATATTCCCAAGGGTATAGAGAAAGGGAGGTATTCGCTATTGTGAGCAAATTTGATGACAATAGCGACTGGCGGACACAAAAACGAAAAAAGGAGAAGTTGCCGACTTTGGTTGCCGAGATTAGTCAGGGGAGCCAGGTTAGTAAAGGCAGGCTCTTGTATGCAAGTGGCAAGGGGGAAATAAGATAATGAAGGCAGCACAATGCACATAACAAAAGGTCTACATTTAATTGCCTTATATGAAATGTAAGAAATGCTGCATTAGACATAATACATGATCAATTGTCAATAATTAAAAAGTTCTTCTTTTTCTACCTATGATCCCTGCATTGGGCGCGAAAAACCGCTACTCCGAAGCGTTTCAAAATCTCTCGGAAAAAGAGGGGAAAAGTGAAACTAAATTTTGAGCCGCTCAGGCACCCGTTGGGTTTCGCAACAATATGTTGTATTAAACAATTTAAAAAATCACAGTTTCAAAGCCACAATAATGATTTTTAAGTTCCGCTTGCACCCACACACTGCCCAAGTCGCCTGGGACTCAGAACAGGAAGTGAACGTCGGAGCATCAAAGTGAGAGCCTTATAGTGAGCTCTTTAGTGCACTGTAGAGCGCGATATTGGGCTCTATTAGTGCGCCCCTCTCACCCATGATCCGTCACTTCACCTGTTTAGGGTCTCTTCTAGAGGTTATATATTCCTAGTTCTATGATACGGAAAGACTTAAGAGTACAACAAACACCACCACAACAGCTGCTCACTGGGAAGATTTTCAGTTGATTTGCTCAGCTTTTACAGTGAAGCTGAGGGCGATATACTCAGGATCAACTGAAAATCTTCTAATTCTGCTCAGCCGTCAGCTGCTGTGTTGATCTTGTTGTGTTAACAATATATATCTTTCGTTGTGCGTAGTTGCCGCCGTCAACAGCTCAGTCCTATATATAGACTTCTTCCTTGGCCGTTTTTGCATTATTCTCACGTCAGAGGGCGACTCATGAGTGGAGATTTACTTAGTGAAATCTCCACTCAAAGGAGTCGCCATCTGACATTCTGACGAGAGAATTGCTCTAAAAATGCCTAGCAAACAAGTTCATTGTCTATTGCCTTAATACCTCACCTATGTGCCATTGCCCTTTGTAGATCTCCTCGTGAGTGCTCTTGTTCAATAGCTGACCGTATCCGTGTGGGATGGACTCACAACCGGAAATGTTGGCTTTGCAGAGGTCAGTATTGCCCGTGTAGATCCCGTCACTGAAATATGTAGGATAGAGAACGTTGACTAATTAATAAATATAGATTTGTAGTTTAAAACTAGTTTTCCTTGCTGCTCCGGCTTTTAATCATGTGTTAAGGGAATGGAAGAGCTTTTAAGGCTCCAGTTATATAATTATGTTTTATGCACGGACAATGTAGCAAACTGACCTGGTTTCAATAGTGTTTCCATAACACTGAACATCTTGAAATCCACTTAATCCAACGAGCAAGACTTGATACAGGGTTGTCAGCTGAAAAGAATGGATGTTACAGTATTAGCTATTTTGGTCAGCACAAGAGCCCTCCCTGACTGGCAACTTTTTGCATTTCTGCCAAGCATTTTTGCAATTTCTGCCAGCAGTTTTGCATTTCTGCCGAGAAATTTCTGGGATGTTAGAATCATTCTGATTTTACTTCAATAAGAAAATTTCTTTGCAGTCTGGGAGGTATCTAAATATAAATTTTGAAAAAATGGAATTCCTAAAAACCTAATGCACTTACAAGGTCATATTTGATATATTCCTTTGTGTTCTCCTATAATTGCCTTTTATTAGCATTGAACTTTCTTTTTTCAAACTAAGTTTATATTAAACCATTATTTAAATGACTCGGTTTACTTTAAAAAAGGAACTAAAAAGGCCAATCTCATTTTGTGAGGTTAAATTGAAACTCGAAAGAAACTATTATTTAATACGGATTTTGGATATTTAAAGCACATCGTACCTGAAGTTGTTGTAAGTTGGTCATAGTTATGTTCACTATAAATCCTTCTTTCACTTATCACGTCTTTTTATGTATGATGTGTAGAATACTAGAATGTATTATTTCGAGAACTGGTAAATGTCAGTTTAATTGAAAAACCGGTTTTTTGCACGGGATGATGACCCTCAAAATATGAATTGTCGTAATAGTCAGTTTCCCAAAATATTTTCCATTTGCAATACAACAAAATTCTTGTGCACTTTTGAATGGATTAATGCTGTATAATATTTCTCATTGAATAATAATTATTAATATTAATTTCCTGTGTCCTGTATGTAGCATCCCGAAACAATGTAAAAGTAACAGTAAACTGGATATAGTATGCAAGAATGACTGAAAAAAACTTGAAATATAATATTGAACAAATCTTATTGTTGTTCCCTTGTCTAGGATAATTAACTTATCGTTTTTAAAAAGGTTCAATTTAGTATATAAGCAATAACGACTCTAAGTGTGCAAATGTTATAACTCGCTACGCATTATACAATTATTTCCTGGAGACGATATCCCACATCACTACACATATGATATATCTGTAAATATGACATTAATTTGCTCATTATTCCTTTTTCATGTATATTTACATGCATAATGAGACAATTACTTGGGCCTTTTAATTTGTGATAAAATCTTCTTACTAAAACTTTTGGACGCACTAATTGGGTAGCAATTTTACACGAGTAAAGACACAATAAACCTAAACTGTATTAAATCTAACTAGTTTCTAGCCTTACCATTATGACCTTGTTAATACGTTTAAGTATTTTGTTGAACTTAATCCATCCGGCATTAGGAAAAGGGATTTCCATCGTCCCTGGAATAGGATGTGGCAACAATGCTCAGCTGATCATTTATCGACAAGAAATAACATCGAATATTGGACCGCCATGTACTCTAATACAAAACAAGCAAAAGCAAGGCAATCTTCAGAGCAGTAATAAGAGAACATAAATGTTATTATTATAATAATGTACTGGTTTATCATTTTATCATTTAGGCTGGACACCATTCTCTCAATGGTCAAGGTGTTCAAAGACGTGTTCAAACGGGACCAAGGTCAAAACAAGACAATGTCAACTTGCCGGTCAACCTGTATCACCATTAACATGTCAGGGTAGCAAGCAAGTTGTGTTAAGATGCAACAGTCAGAGCTGCCCCGGTAAGCCAAATAAATGATAATAACATAAAAGTTCATTAGTAATTCACTAAAGTCCATGGAATGTGGGGCAGCTGGTCAGACTATGGACCTTGCGACAACAGCACCGGACTGAGAGTTAGGAGTAGAGAGTGTGACTCTCCGCCACCAAAGCATGGGGGGAATCCCTGTAAAGATGGCTGGAGGAGAGAAACGGCAATTTGCCAAGGTGGGCAGTCAAATGTAATGAATGATCAGAAATATTAATTTAAATTATCATATAGTTGATGGCTCCTGGAGCTCATGGACACTCAAAATAGATGCCACTTGTGACCTTGATTCGGACTTGATAACCGGTGTCAGATCATGTGACAGTCCAGTTCCAAGGCATAGGGGAGCTCATTGTGTTGGAAGCTCAATAAAGATATCATCCTGTACAGGTGAAAAAGCCAGATGTTGTGATAGTTGTTTATTCTATTTTTGAACGCACATAGAGCCCTCCTACATGGGCAGTAAGAGAAAAAATATTGGGAAGTTTTCCAGAGCTTTTTGGCCACTCCCAGACTGGCCAGTTTTGCAAAAACTGCCAGCATTGTTTACATTTCTGCCATCCTTTTTTGAGTAGCACTAACTACCTACCCTCCTTTTTTGCATATCTGCCGTCCTTTTTTCTATTTCTGCCGGCAGTTTTTCTTTCCTCTCAGCCAGCCAGACATGCTGAGCAGAAATGCAAAAACAGCGTGCGCGAAAACGCCAGTCTGGGAGCGGCCTTCCAAATGTTTTACCTTCCAAATAGAAAAAAAAATATTTGAAATATTTTCTTCGCTTCCTTTCGTCTAGGAGAGCTCTTAGGAGAATGCCAAGAAAGCAATACGAAGCTGGTAGCCACTTTTGGACCCTGTATCTCTAACTCGATCGCCACAGCATGTAACATTGGGAAGACAAGACTGCTTGAGTCCTGTAAGTGGTGCGGAATTAATGTACCAGGAAGATACTGTAGCAAGGCTGGCTACACACTGTGTGAAGGTATGTCTGTGGTATACCCTTATCAAATTTTAATATATTTGGTTCTAGGACAAACACAACATTCATTAAAGGAAAATACAATCCTAGTAGGGACTGCTTTTATAATCCAGTTAACCACTAAATTTTTACTATGACTCTAGGAAGTTCAATGTTATGGAACTTGTAAAGACGTTTCCTTTTCATGGAGAATCGTTTCATCTTCAGGGAACGATCATATACATGCTTATGATGGAAATCCAACACCTACAAGTAACTTTTTATTCCTAACTTACAATATTTTGGAGTTCACAAAGGGGGCAATCTTAACCCTTTTATAAGTCTACATTTGCTATAAACAAGTTCAAGAGTGTGGAACTATGTATTTCTTCCATAATTAGGCTGTTGTGGTTCTGGTTCAACAATGTCCTACAATCTACAAGGTCTTGTCAGTAATAAAGATCTCAATGAAAGATGGACCTTCAGTAAGAACAGATTCTACGTCAACTTTGAGGACAATTCCAAGGACGGCCTCAGTCACTACATGACGAGTCCCCCTGGGGGAAATGCCCTGGCAGTGTTTTGCTATGGGGCTGGAGATGGTGGATAATTAGCCGGATACTTTGTTATTACTATTACGCATATAGCACAGTAATAAAATACAATAAATGCACAGCAATTGACCACAGTAGTCTACGATAGCACTACTAACTACCAAGGCTACTCAGCTTACTTGTTAACTACTACGGTACATTATAGATTAATCTAAAATTTGCATTACAGTGGACATGAAGAAATTAGATCAATTGTACATGTAATTGCACAATATTTTTAAAAAAATATGTAACTGTTATGCATCTTGCATATAAAGTGCTCTTTTGATATGCTCATACACCTCTTTTTGCATTATTCATGAATGTCTTCATTCCACAAGTCATTTTTATCCTTAATGAACTTCTCCATCATACTGATACACCGCTCATCCTGCAGCAGAAGCACCTCCTTGACACTGGACCCATCAGAGTCTCTCATGATGCCTTCAGCAAAGGAAGAGAATGTCTTATTCTCCCCTACAACCACATAAGGAATCTTGTACAGGAGTGCAACCAGTGTTAATGAGCTGCAAGAATGACTATAAATAGCAGAGATTAGCAGTTCCATAATCTGTGTCAATAGCATAGATTATGAAGTTATGTTAAATGTTTAATCTATCATCTCTATAAAAAGCATTATGCTCACGTATGTGCATGTGCATTATCAAACTTGTGTTAAATGCAGCCTTTAGATTTAAAAGTACAAGCTTGATCTACGTAAATTCTGATGTTTAAGTGTTTTGCAGCATAGAAGAGATGGGTCCAAAAGGAATATTTACCTGTTGATATATTCTGTTGACATTGTAAAAATCACAGTAGCATTGGTAATAAATCATCTTGAGAAAATGGCTGCAAATGGCTACATATTGGATAGGTTTTCACACATGCTTAAATGCCAAGATGCCTCGTGACTAATGATAAGCTATGTTTTGTTTGTTTCAAAAATACACATGCAGAGAATGTAATGTACGCGTATAATATTTAGCATCCATTTTGGGATACTAAGTAGTTTTCTATATATTAACAATAAATATGTATTCCGTTCTCCGTGACAAAGCGACGCCGTTTTTTCTCCCGATAGGAGGTCTAAAAATGACGCCACTTTTGGCTTTCCAATAAAAATAGCGTTATTATCAGACAAGACGCCATGAGATACAAAGGCATCTATATCTGGTATATCGTCTGTTTATACTTTGATTTGGGAACTTCAGAAATGGTAATACAAGAACTTATTATTTACTTAACAGTATAATACTTACGAAGAGCTGGTACGCATTTGGCTTTATCCGGATAACTTCTTATGTAGGATACCAATGCGGTACGGGCTCTCCGTAGTCTTCATGTGTTAATATTATATATATTATATATTGTACAAGATATCTTGTCTGTTGAAAATAGTGATATGTGTTGCTAAAGTGTCAACTGGGAGGATAATTATCGACATGTATCGATATTTTCTTATATCATTATCATCCGGAGATTCCGTCTGATTAATTAATTAAAATGTTGTAACCTTTTGTAATGTGTTATATCCAGCAGGATCTAGACCTCCGGTTAATCAATTCACTGGAAATTCAACCCACCTCAGGTTCAACATGCCTCCTTGTCGGCAGACTCTCCCCCACAGAGTTAAACACCCTCCACAGTGGTCCACACACATTATTCCACCTCCCATTCAACAAAACAACTGTGTCCACCTGCACCAAATTTATTCTAATGTCCAGAGTTCAAGATTATGATGAGTACGTGACGTATCATGATGCATTGAATATTGTACGGTCTTATGAGCGGAAGGCTGTCCTGGTGTTGGAAGGGCCCTTGCCGGCGGAGAGTATCATATGTCATTATGGGGGATTTGATACTAAGTTTATCAATGAAGGGTATCAATATATGGGTAAAAAGTGTTATAACTGTGTATTTTGTGTATATCATGGAGTTTAATTTTTAGGTGGGAGTACAGCCATGTGTCAGCCAAAGCGGACCCACGTCAATCTAGCTATACTTGGAGTTGTTCCGTTCATGGATTTCACCAATAGCTCCGGGAAACCGTATTACATTGGCTTAGTTATATTAAATGCTTATAATTAAATAACATTACTCTCAACAGCATCATTGGCATAGATTTTGACACCTATAAAATCCTACAAGAAAGACTACCCTACAAATTTAGCATAAACTTTCCTCTTTCTTTTGACATACTGGTACACAATGTACGTTAACGTTTAACTATATTTTTAAGAAAGTTAATAATACCATAAATCCCAACAACAAGGTCAGCCAGGGCACATTCGACGCCGGCCTGGCCCAGATCTCCATGACTTACCCCCGATACACCGTCATCGACTATGGCCTGGCCATGCACAGCTATGACCTGCACTGGAGGACTGCCCTGCCCAAGGAGATTGCCGCCTACGAGACTCTCTTCATATCATTTGACTTTATCACATGGATGTTTCTTCTAATGTCATTGATTGTACTTATAGTGACATTGCATTCCATAAGCAGTGGATTGTCTGTGTACGGTAGCATTACTCATATTATGGCACCTCTCATACAGGAGAGTTTGGACTCAAGGAGTCTGACAAATTTGACACAGAGTAGCAAGTATGTAATGCTGTTTATGTGGATGCTTATTGGGACAGTGCTGGGAATGACTTATAAGTCAAACCTGCTGGCAATTTTGGCTACTAAGAGGTATTATAAACAACTTATTGTAATAGTATCACTTAATACACTATGCATGCTTTGTAGATATGAGAAGCCTTTAGACACTGGTGAAGATATCCTCGACTCTGGGAAGATACTCTATCTTGCTAAGGGATTGTACACAACATACATGATTAAGACTTCAAAGTAAAGTATTTACTAATATGATACTTGTCTACTTAATAATCTGAAACCAAGAATGACAAGCATGGATTCTTACTAATGCCACTTTTGCTGCACCTTAGATTACCCGTCATGCGGCGCCTTCTTCAAGAAGCCGTCATACCCAAAAATGGTTTCTATGACTACCCTGACCTTGTTACGCCTGCCCACGTGGTGGCTGCAGTGAAAGACGGCACCGGCGTCATTGTGGATGTTGGAATTATGAAGCCACGGCAGGGAAGGTTGTTTCATTTTAGCCGAGATCCATTTGTGTCGGTGCCTGCCTCCTATATATACCCAAAGAACAGCTGGTTTAGGGTAGGTTATGCTAATAGTTGGGAAGTATTAAAAATGATAAATACGGGCTGCTTTTCAGCCCAAGATGCAAGCTATCACAGACCGAATGCTCACACATGGCATCTACCAAAAGCTGAAGAACAACCATGTTCTCAGAGGTGTTCAAGCTGGCTCATCTACTAAGAGCAGACGTAAAACCAATGCGAATAGTAAACTGAATATTGACCAGCTGATGGCAATGGTGTTCTGGATGGTAGGAGGGCAGACAGTGGCAGCTATGGTGTTTGTTGGGGAGTTGTTGAAGGGTGGACTGTTTAAAAATAGGACTGAAATAAATGCTGGGTAATAGTTTAAAGGCACTCTATAACAAATGTACATAATTATTTTAAAATAATTTTATATTGAGTAGTAAAATAACTAAAAATTAACTCCTCATTCCCCCCATTCAACTCAGCATCACTCCACAAATCTGGTTTATCCTTAGCAAATTTCTCTATGAGATTGATACACCTCTCATCTTGTAGCAAAATCACTTCCTTGACACATGAACCTTCCAAGTCCCTCATGATCCCTTCGGCAAAGGAAGAGAATGTCTTGTTTTCACCCACAACCACATAAGGGATCTTGTAGAGGAGTGCAACACCAGTGCACATTATGCAAGGGCTGAAATATATGATTCATACATATTATGAGCAACATACACTACTCCAATTGCATAATACCTCAGTGTAGATACAAGAACCAGTTCATGCCAATCCCTTCTCCGTCCTGCATTGCGCACAGCTACAACCTCAGCATGTGCAGTAGGATCATTGGCCTGGACTTGAAGATTGTGACCTCTGGACACAACCTCTGATGTTAATGGGTTCACAAGAACAGACCCAATTGGAAAGCCACCTTCTGAAAGGCCAAGTTCAGCCTCTTTAATGGCCTCGTCAAGCCAAAGAGTGGCTTGCTCACGGGTGAAGGACATAGTAGTAACTGACATCGTACATGTGTAAACGTAATCTGAACCTGTATAATGTGCTATTAATGGTGCTAAAAGTCACTAGATCTATGGATGGCTTAATTCTTCAGAATTGGAAGGCTTCGGGTTGGAATTCCAGTGCAGAATATTGTGGGATATGGTAGCAGCATGTATACTAAAATTAAAGTTGTTAGAAAATTGAGTTTCCCTAACATAGTGGATTGATTTTTTTTACTTAGCACTGGATCGCCCCTGGCCTAATCCCCGCTACTGTTATTTCACGGCTTTCGGTTTATTCCAAGGTACTACCCTTTCGGGCTCATCCACCAGCTCCGCCTTATGGCTTAACCTCTATTATGGACAGTGTCCCCCTTTCACCCAAGGTGGGGGAACTCCTGCCCAGAGGCATTATATTAACAATTATATAGTACTTTGATTAGATTTTTAGCCTATTATTTATGTGATGTTATTTGTATTTTCGCGCCAAGCGCAGTTTCGAATTTTCGCGCCAAGCGCAGTTCTCAGAGGTGCGCTAGATGGCGCTGCGGTATTTTTTCCCCGGCAATGAAGCCGCGTAATGCGTATGATGCCGCGTAATGCGTATGATGCCGCGTAATGCATGTGATGCCGCGTAATGCGTGTGTGAAGGGTGGCTTTATAAAAGCATTTTTAGTGGCTGGACCTGCTGGTCTGGCATTAGCGGCGCGGGGGGAATCGAACCTACGACCATCACTGTCGCAGACCGGCGCCTTGGCAATGAGCCACCACGGCCCCCCTTGGATTGAATTTATACATAGTGCCTGCATATTGTAGTAGTGTAGTAACATGCATACATAACAACAAAAAATATAAACCAAAAGTGTACACACATTTTCAACCACATGTGTCTTTTGAACTGATAGAACACGTGCCTGTCTAAGCACTTTAGCTACACGACAATGTCTAACACACAGTATGTTCTCAATTCAATTTTGATCTTTTGATTGATTGTTCAAACTTTTCCATCTGACAAGGTCTCTGTCGTCTGAGAAAGGGAAACTTCAAAGAAGACACTTTTACTTTCTTAGTATGCATGTATAAAAGTATCTTTAAATAAGTTGTTTTACATCAACTTAAGAGAGGAGCTCCGGTCCCTCCCTCCCTGTCTCTCTTGGGCCGGCCTTCCATGCTTTTTTATTCCCATCTAACTTTCCGTCGCCGGCTCAGTTCATCTCGAGCCGCCTTCGAGAAAGCTCCTAACACTCGAACGTTTCACGTGCAGCATCATGTCGGATCTTCTCCTCGGCAACCCTGTGGCCGCGGCCGTCGCACCTGCGTCTGCGGCAACGCTGCTGCTCGCACCCGCGGCAGCCACTGCGGCGGCATCGCAGCCCCCAAGCGGCATGTGCGATGAGAAGACGGTTGAGTATCTGCGGGATCTGATTGCGGAGAAGCAGACGATTGAGATTGCGAATGGGAAGAGCGTCGTGGTGAAACTTCTTGAGCAAGGTAGGACAGGTGTAATTGGATAATAATATAAGTAATTATTAGGTCATTATCGCACTGTAGCCACACCCAATACTTTTATTTCACAATGCCTATGAGGTTATGAATAAATTGGGCAGTCGGAATGTACTAAGAAAATGTGCTTAATTGTAGCCACATGTAAAGTTTTCCCGCCTTTTTAAAGCCTTAATCCGCTAATTCTACTGCGAATGAAAGTGTGTTCTGCACGAGATAAAACTTTAGATCTCACGCAGTGCAAGATACGCAATGCATTTTTAAAGGCGATATCTAGATCAAGTTGTGGAAACATACAGGGATGGTATTGATTTAAGGAGAACTTATTAAAACAGGAAAGGTGTTCTTGCAGAGCAAAGATATGCTGAAATTATTTATAGTCCGCAGTAGCAGCTCATCATGCAGTAGGATTGTGTTAATCCGCATAGAGGGGGAAAGTGATACGAGCTGTAGTACACAGAAAGGGAATAGTATCTGGAGACTGGAGTATAACAGCAAAACATTTCCAACCACTTATGTCATGTCAGTGTGATATTATTATTAATAACCGGTTCATTTTGTTACACTCAAAATAAGCCACATGTGCCCCCCAAAATGGTCAAACTTGCCAAGGAAATAACTTTTCAAACACTTGTGTGTAATTTCCATAATTTGTCACTCACTCATTCCCTTCTCACTCCTCACTTTGCTTTGAGTTAAACTGTCGAGATGCAATAGAAAAAGACCGCGAACAACACTGCTAGATGGACATGTCATTTCTAAGGTACTTTGTATCATGGTTCATACATCAGTGACTAGTATGTGACTTCACCACAACAAGACGCTCAAAAATACCTAATTACGCGTAGCTAAGGCCTATGGGCCTAGTTAGAAATGTTATTTACTTTATATTCCCACATAAATTTCTCCATGAAGGCAATATACGAGTGTAGCTAGTAAAGAAGTAGGTAACCAAGTATATATAATATCGTAATCACTGCACTTCATAGGGCCTCTTTTTATCCACATATGTCCTTTTCTTGTCGTAACTTCTTCTTATTGCAAGTGCAGCGTTAAAACTTCTTTTCCCCTACTTTCCTTGTCTCGTATTTTTGGCTTCTTCTCGACTTTTTCGTCGCTCAATTGCTGCCCGAAAAAAGTTTTTTCGCGTAACATCAGTCAAGCTTTGGCAATGGAATATCCGAGTAAAATATACTACAAGGAGGTTTGTGTATCTATAAAGTTGCAAGGACTTTCAATACTTTGAAATGGTACAAATAGAAAGGCTGAGGACATCTGAAAACAATAGCACTCAATGCCAGATTAATTTTAGTTTAATTATAACCAGGAAATTTTAACATTTATTCCATAAAATATCTAGTTCCTATATTTAAGAATTAAGACTAAATAAATAATAAAAGCTGACATTTTGCCGCATTTTACGCAATTTTCTTCAACCTTTGGCTTTTACAAACCAAAATGACAGTTATAAAGATACGAAAGCAAAGCTCAAACGCACATTGTTCACCAGCTCATAGTAATAACAAAAGATCAACATTGTTGAAACAATGGGAGCATTTGTTAAGAATATAATTTCCATAAAATTGTAATTATTTATTGCTGACATGAATAGGAAGACTAATTTGCATCCAAAGAATAAATGTATTTTTTTCTGCTAAATAAAAATATATTCCCACTCGGCAACGGCATCAAATACTTGTTCTAAAAAATCTTTATTTTTCTTGGCAACGCTTGTCACAAAATTAGGGTCAGATTGTCTTTCCTTTTCAACTAATATTTTCTTTCCCCTTTCGGAAAATAAGCCGGCAAAAAGATGGTAAAAAGGTGGGGTGTGATCTTAGCTATACGCGATTCCCGACTAGCTAAAATTAGCTAGAGGGGTCAGAATAGGCTCATTTTGATGTGAGTCACTAGCGCGGGTGAGGTCTCTTATAATATGAAGAAATTAACTTGAAAAGTTAAGTCTTGCCCACAATACGGAGGTACCCCATAGGGGACAATTATACGCGGTTCCCGGGTGGCCAAATTTGGAAAAGAATGTCGGAATGGACTCAAAGTGTTGTCAGCCACTAGCGCGGGCGAGATCTCTTAGAATATGAAGAAAAATGTACGAAAAAGTAATGTTTGACAAAGTTAGGAGGGTCGTATACGCGGGTATCCAAAATTGGGAGGAGTGGGCAGGGCGCACTAATTTTTTTTTCACCTGCTAGCGCGGTTTAGACCATTCAGAATATGTCAAAATTATGATTACATCTACACTAATACCATAATTTGATAAAGCATACTTAAAAGCGGGTGGCCAATGTTGACCGGATATTAACTCAGCACCATACATACTCGACACCATACTTTTTCTCGTCACATTTCACTATTGACACCACACAAACTTGATACCAGAAAATGTGGACATCTTATTACTGGTTATCATGAAAAGTCAACACCATTAAAAGCTCCACACCATTACATAAACTCAATGAGTCAATACCAAGAAAACTTGGTACCATTACATAAACTCAACACCATGGACCATTTCATTATCCCAAAACCATTAGTGCGGCACGTAAAATGCAACCAAAAATCTGAACATTGTATCTCTTATTCTAACAAAAGAAAAAAATACAATAATGAGAGCTCTATTAATTGCCATTCTTTGTGTGTTTGACAAGTAGCAGTAATACATATCATGGGCAATAATACTATTTGTATATGCAACCGGGTAATAAAGTTAGTAAAACAGAGCTGACTGGCCCTCCCGGTTTCGGCTGGAATAATTCCAAGCTAATTTGAGCATATGAGCTGAGCTGCTTCTTAAGTAAAGTTACAAATAACTCAAAAGCAATGTATTAAGTCTCATTTAAATTTATGCTTTGATAAATAAAGTAATAAAAATTACCATATATATTGCTGTTGTCTTTACATAAACAAAAAAATGGACATATTTTGACCGTGCAAAAACTAAAATGACATTATAACTGTTTACTGGGGTTAACATGTCCTAAAATGTCATTTAATATAAAAAAAATGTTTTATTGGGAATTTAATTATTTTTTAACTAATGGGAAACCGCAGACAACGGCTCAGATTATTTATATTAACCACCGGTACCATAGGTCACCATAGGGCTGGCACCTTGGCCAATTTGGACATTGAAATGCCCTTTATTTATGCAAAGGAGTCTGATGGAAATATAAGTATAAAGTTTTTTTCTGCCATATTTTGCATTTATTTAGGCAAGCACCTTTGAGTATTCTAGGAAAATGTCATGAATGTTTCCTTAGACCTTGGCCAAGCTGTGGACTGCCATCTACCGGACAAAATTTATATGATTTGTACCCGTGTCTGCGGTTTCCCATTTAACCATATTTTTACATTGATATGGATCTATAACATGCATCAGCCGGTATGGGGAGAAAAGAGCAAAAATAGCCTTCTTTAATGAATAGTAAACCTGAGGCCAGCTATGAAATAGCAAAATATAGTATATTACTAGTATACTATCTAACGGAACAAGACAAAAGAAGATCATTCAATACTTTCATCAATATTTAAGTTAATTTAAGTTCTCTAAAATTAAATTGTAATAAGTTGAATCAGCTTTAACTTATCATGCATGAGTACAATACAAAAGATATTGTGTATGCCACTATCAAATGTTGCCATGAAAATATTCAACGCATAATCAAGCTACCATGAACAGTTACTATGTTTTACAAACCAAATTAAAAGGGAGTTTATAAAACACATGAAACCATATCCTAGCCCTGCAGGGCACCTAACCTTTATAGCTGAGAGGTCCAACTTCTGCAATCAAGTCAAAATTTTACTGAACTATATTTTTTAATATTTATTTTATTTTATTGTCTAATTAGTTTATCTTGTAAAATTGTAATAAATTGTCAAATTAAACATTCATAATTATGAGTAAGGCAGTGCAAATACTAAATTTGAATACGAATGTTGGGTTCGGATATTGAAAATAGTAAAATATTTACCTGCAGACTCAGTTTACCAACAAATCAGCCCATTCTGAGCCTACTGGCTGATTATGATCATAGCTAGTCACTTGTCTCGTATAGCTAACCTCAGACCCACGTATTGGGTCCATCTAACTTTGCTCATGAGAAACTTAGAACGAAAATTTTAACAGTTTATGAATGATCTGACCCGCGCTAGAAGCAGACCAAAATATAAACACTCTCCGGCCACTCTTTCCAATTTTGGCCGCCCGCGTATACAACCTGCTTAACTCTGTTTTAAATACACTTAGGACGGAAATTTTGACAGATTATGAATGACCACACCCACGCTAGAAGCTAACCAAAATATGAGCATCCTCCAGTCACTCCTCCCAATTTTGGCCACCCGCGTATACGACCTGCCTAACTCTTGTCCTAATATACTTAAACCACAATATACGGCATAATATTAATAGGCAGACCCGCGCTTGGAGCCTATAAAAATATTTTTAAAAATATTAGCACTATTGCCCATTTTGGCTGCCCGTGAACAGCGTATAATTGTCCCTGATGACCCCACCCTGTAACTCTGAGGTTAGTGGTCATATTGACCTAATTTTGACATATTTGGAGAGGTCTCACCCGCGCTAGCAGATCCCCACAATTTTAGCTCATTCTGACTCCTCTAGTCAATTTTGGCTAGTCGGGAACCGCGTATAGCTAAGATCATACCCTAAAAAGGTGACACATTTTTTTCTCTCTCTCTCGTTTTTTTTTGGATCAACTGGAGGTTACTTAAGTCAGTGGAAACTTTATAAAGACAAAAATTGTGTTGATGTTTAGACGGATCAAGAACCAAGAAGAAACATATTGCCTTCATTACTCTTTACACTACTACACAGCTCAGTCTTCCTAAAAACAATCTCAAAGTATCCAAAGAGGTGATCGACTGGATTTGTGGTCATGTTTGGATCCCAGAATATGACCTTGAAGTTCTCCTCCCGGGCCAAACGTTGGACGATTGTGACGTAGTGGATGAGATTGGTGGGCTGGAGGACATCGTGAAATTCGATGCCCAGTTGGCGGACGTTTTTCAAGGCGCCGCTGAAAGATCGTGGATTAAAAGTAATTTTAACAAAGATATACCGTACATTAGAGTCTAGTCATATTGGCTCATTTTCTTGGGACTAACGTGCCTAATTTTGCTACATTCTACATCATACAAATATTCTGGTACAAAATGTACAGTGATCTAGGACTTAGCTTTGGAGATCAATTGCAAAATAAATCTGCTGAAGCCGGTATTTGAACCCAGCGAAAACGCTAGCACTCAAGACAGAACTTATATGAACACTGTCTAATTTTCACTAATTTGCCCCGGTAGACTGCAACTTTATTATCTATTAATTAGACACGTATCTCATCATTTTTCCTCCGTTAGTTATTATTCTGGCCGCTAGGAAATCGTGACCAAATGTAATCATATAACGGAAACTTTTTCCATGGTTTTACTACTAGTGACGACGTTTAGAGAATGTAAACGTGGACTATATCTGTATTATTTAAATACAAAGACTGTACTGCTAGGTACGGATCGTTCTCGAGTGTAATTTGCCTTAGTGGACCGAACATAACATATTTAGTACCAATCGTCCTACAACTAGTTCTAGGACGCTTGTTTAGTACTCATGTAATGATGCGATCTAACGAGAATACAATAGAACAGCGCCCCCGTGCGGCCATTCACTGAACTAATGTTAATACCTCTCAATCATCTGCGGTAGCGCCTGCACCTCCGCCCCCTCCACATCCACCTTCAAATACAAGATCTCCTCATCCTCGTGACCATTCTCTCGTAACAACTGTGACGGACAGAGTCTTGAGTTTGGGATTTGTGCCATTGATCTCATGGGTCAGACCAGTGAGTTCAACATGGAAGTTGGCGTTGTTGAAATCGGTGCTCTTGATGGTGTGATCGTAGCCGTAGATCTGACAACCTGTAAAGTAAAGTGAAACAATGCAATGATTTTAATTTGTTAATTTTTACCCATTTTAGTCATTTCCTGTTCAAATGTAACCTCCTCTCCAATTCCAAATGAGTAGACCAAGCATGGATTCCCTCTCTGGAAGTCGTCCATGCAAACAAATTTGTGACTATCCCAGGCATTGCCGTGGTAATTGTCACCCTTCCCTAATTTTTATAACGGAATTATTAGCATTTCTTCCTAATAACTTCAATGATAAAAATAGTTTCTTAGTTCTTACCAACGCACCGTATTTGGTCACAAGCCGTCTGGAAAGGCCTCATAATAATCTTGTAGAATCTTGTCATTAAAGTTGGGTCACTTGCATTCAGAGACAAGAGTTCTTTGTGATATTCCTGGTCTTCTTTGCATAGTATGAGGTCATATTTGTTGACATAAGGGTTGCCAAATTGATTTGATGTTTCTGCATAATACATATAAAAAGTATCGAAAACGAAGTAAATTTTAGTGATCTTACCTTTGGTTAAAGTCAGATTGACACTCTCTGAATCTGATTGTAAATTAGATTTGTACGTCTTTCCAATATGTAGAAAATATGAACCCACAGTGCCCATTAACAACAACATGAACATTAATAGTCCTCGTGCATGACTTTGGCTTGTCATTTTAGAAAGTTGACACGATGTTATGATTTCTACTAAATATATATATATATATTTGTTTTGAACATAACACACAATTCTCGCTGCATATTGGATTGTGAACTTTTTAAATAAATTTTGTGAAACACATATGTGTTACCCATCATTTAACTGTCAGGAAACCTTTTTACTATAGGTAGATATTGTGGACTGTACTTATAAACTGATGCAGAAATGCAGTCATATGATTTTTTATTGTGACATATTGGTTAACAATAATAAACATAAAAGGAAAGTTACAATTATTATTTTGCAGAAACATACATTATTACTTATTAATCTACAAATTATATATCATTGCACATTACTTATCAATTAGTCTTGATAACGTGCCCTATGCACTACTGGAACACAATTCCGCCTTTCTAAACACAATCTCAAAGAACTTGAACGCTTCACTTCCTTTAAACGTGGTCATGTTTGGATCCCAGAATATCGTTTTGTACCCCTCCCGGTACAGCTGTTGCACAATGGCCACGTACCGGGGAAGGTGGATTGGCGACGTGACATCGTGGAACTCGAGTCCGAGCTGGAGAACGTTCCTTAGGGCGCCGCTGAAATCAAAGTTAGATTAAATGCTGTTAATTAGTCTTTAGTGTGACTAATAATACCTGGATATCCAATCTGGAATGGACATAATTTCGGCGCCATCGACATCAGCCTGTAATCATAACAAAGGAGATACTTTATAATATACAAGTATTAATATGGAACCGTCTCTGGTAGACTGAAAGTTCTAAAGCTGGAAGAGTTAGGCGAAAGAAACAATTGAAATATTCATGAACTTCACTTTGGTCAGAATATATTTGTCTTCAGTCTTGAGATATCAGAATAGACGGCTGAATATTTGGGGGTGAAAAAGAGTTCATACGGTACTGCACGGCAGAGGTCAAATATAACTTTAGGCGTCAGTTTGGCAGACATTTTGGCAGGTGAAGCGTTTATTACAAGGTCAAAGTAAATTTGAATAGAATATCCATATATTCGTACATCACACACTTTTGCATTTACTATTAATAATTTAGTACTCAATATTTCCCAATACTTTAAATGGCAAACTCACCTTGAGATAGTGAATCGTGCTATTCTCGTGACCGTTCTCCTTAATAATATTCCTCAGAGTCTTCAGCTTCTGCCTGGGGGCGTGGCTATTGTCTGGAGGGGCGGGGACCTCCTCATGGGTCACGCCCACATACTGGATGTGCAGATTAGGGTAGGGCAGGGACACGGGATCGATGGTATGATCGTAGGCGAAAACTTCACACCCTGCACAATGGATATGTTTAATTTTAGGTCTACAAAGTTGCAAAGAGGTTTGTGGGTTTATTAGTCTATGGATTAAAAATTACCTTTATTCGCCATATCTAGCTCAAATGACAAGTCCTTGTTGAGCCCGAAAGAGTAAACGAGGCAAGGCTCATCTTTCTTAAAGTCATCAGTGCAGACGTACTTGTGTCCATCCCAGGCGGTCAGGGAGGGGACGTATTCGCCAAGACCTAAAATTAATTCACGTTAATAGTCTTTATGGGAATATATTAATCTCATTTTAAGGCCTACTAAGCAAATATAGACTTGTATAATAATCGTCCTTGAAATATTTTTGCACATTTCTCACGCACGTAAGAAAAATTACACTCTGCAGTGGTGATGATGCAAAACTTTCAGGGTAATTACTTTGTTAGCATCAAACTTTCGAGAGAGAGAGAGAGAGAGAGAGAGAGAGACTTTTATGATAAATTGCACAGATAAGAGAAAGAGCAACAGGGACGTCGTAATTGCGTGTTGCGTCAACCGTCCAAAACATGTAAAAAGGTGGGAAATGCACACTTTATTGTGCGAACCAATTGTAAATTAAACGTATAATCAGAAGTGCAGATACATCAACTCACCCACTCTCTTAATATCATTACACGCTGTCTGCATTGGGTGCATGAGCGCCCTGTAGAACACCGGCTTCATGGCCATGACGTTGTCCACGTGCGGACGGAGCGACATCACCTCGTTGTAGCGGTCAATGTCATCGCGGCAGAGGACGGACGTGAACGTGCCCGGGGAGAGCTGAAGAGAAGTGTTTAATTATCAGTCTAAACTTCGTGTATGAACCAAGTGTGTATGCTAGGTTTATACTCATAAGTATCAGCTTGCGTTATAGATTAGTTTAACAAAATAGTGAATCTATAGCACGTTAATGTTGCGTGTACCTTATCTTTATAGTCTTCATAGTCCAAGAGCACCGGTGGCCCGAGTTTCATCTGCTCCTCGTATCCTTTTTGCTGAGACTCGACAATCTTTATCATTCGGTTTGGAAACGTCTTGTTCTTGGTCAACGGGATCGCCGCTTGAAGCATCTTGGACGTTTTCAAATCATGGACGAGGTCAAACACTGAAAAGCACAAATGCATACAAAAATATATATGTTCTCAGCCTAACTCATACCTTGCTTCTGTAGTTGCCTCTGTTGAACCAACTTCTCATCATTGGCGACAGTGACCTGTTGCTGAAAATAACTTCCACTTTGTTGCACTCCGACCACTACAAACAGACACAATAAAAGACACATTAACATACTCCGAGAAAGAATATTATCCAATCGAAATGGCATGTTCACTCTTTTTAAATATCACAGCCAAGATTGTACTCAATAATTAACGTTGTTTCTTATTGCATAGTTTCAATCAGACTTGCACTTTTTCATATACTTTAATAATAATGGAGATTTAACGTTCTTAAGCTTATTTTCGTTCACTTTTCATATGAATGATTTGACGATGTCGTGTAATGAATGCAAACTTGGACTCTTTCAATATCTAAAGCCGATTGAATAGACATTTCACTTTTTTACACAATTATGCTGATCAAACTCTCAATTTATAGCCAGTCAGCTGACGACGCATTTAAAACAGGCGGAAAGCAACCGCAACTGAGCATATATTGGCATTAATTATACATGCTCCATTTGGGCTTTGAAGAAGAAAAGCTATTAACACGGGATTAATTATTAATGCCGTTCTTCTTGTACTTGTAAATGTCACAATATCATGCATTTACACAGAGTACAGTAGGACGAGTATAATGTCATCTTGTTCTTTCTTGTCGCTTGAACTCTCAAAAGGCAAATTTCCTTCTTTAAAAGAGATTTCCCTCTTCAGATTTTCTATGAAAGAAAAAGGGAGGAAGACGAAAAATGCCGGAAATTGACGGGGAATTTAAATATTAAGACGAAGCTTAACAACAAAGTAGGGCATTGGAGTATTGCATAAAATGTGCTTCTTTAAACTGAATGGTAATTTATATAACTGGGTTAGCAATACAGTGAATAACGATTACGATGCTCATAAGTGTATCTAAAATGTAATTTACAGTTCCTGGAAGGTTTTAAAGTTTGCCCTCTTTTCTTGGCAAAAAATACTGAAGCCTCGTTTAGCGTTTAACAACCGTACACAACATAGAGAATATTAAATGAGACTTGCTTAGTTGTTGCAGGCAATTAGAGCTTCTAATGTGCAAGACGGAACTCTTATAATATCATTGCCATGACATTCATTACTTAACCAGGGATGTTCTAATTTTGTGTATCCTCCTGAATCGGGAGCTTATTTCCGTCTTCAAGCAGTTATCGTCGCGACGGTTTAATAGATGTTACAAAATGCATTATCATATCATTTTTTATTCGGTATGTATTCTTTCAGCTTTTGGGTCTGCTTTCTTCCACCTTTTTGCACTTTTTGCCTCCGTTCAGCTGACATTCGTGTCACATTTTTCACTTTTAATCCTTTTCCTCTCTCTCTCTCTCTCTCTCTCTCTCTCTCTCTCTTTCTTCTGTCTCTCCCTCCTTGCTCAATCAGCTTTTATAAGACAAAAGTCGGCCTAGTAACTCAACAGGAAAGTTCAGTTCAATACAGTTATTAACTGCTAATTGGGGAGATATAGTTAACATTAACTTAACATGTTTGATATTGGCTAAAACGGACCTAACCCAAAAAGTGTGAAAGCTCTAAACATGAATACAGTCAATGAAAGTAGATATAAGAGTGTTCACTGGCATTTTATTGTGTATCTCAATGTGTCCAGTTTACCCCGGAATTTATATTCAGCAAGACTGATTCACATCAAATTGTTCCCCCCGGACGGGCAGAAGCAGCAGCTGCAACGTTAAGAAAGACAATCCTCCCTTCGTCTTCTTCCTTCTCAGTGCTCCCCATCGAATTCGAATTTCTCAATTGTTACCCACTAGAAATAGTAGCAGAATTGTCCGCAGGATATTTATGTCATGGGGAGCTGTTGATTCAGTTAAAAGTAAGGCTGCTCTCACACGGAATAATGATGTTAAATGAGACAGGCCCGTGGTTAATGTCTCTAAAGAGGTGTAAACATCCCATTAGATTAAGGTGTAATTTAAATTATATCCCGTATGAGCATCTTAATTGTCTCTGAAGAGTGTTATATACTTTTTAAAGCCCCACTAGCAGTACTTTTCAAAGTCATTGTGAAGACACTGCAGTCTAAAGGGACAAAAGGGTGGTTTACACATCTACAGATGTGAATTAGGCAATAGAGCAGTCTTGTGCGTTTTTGCAAAGCCAATCTCTTGCTATCCAACGTTTCTCTCGCCCACCCTCTTCCTCCTCCTAAAAGAGATTTAGATGACATCCCCAAACAATGAAAAAGTTTCAAAAAGGAGGAGAGAATTCTTTGAACCTCATTCTTGCTTTCTCGTGAACCCGGCTGAGATAAAATGGAAAAGGGAAGACGAAGGAAATGACTTTTCAAATGATTGTAGCTAGCAATAGTTTGCCAAGGATGGGAAGAAGAAGAACTGTCTGAAGTGATGCAACTTTTTAAGATTTTTATGCGAGCTGAATCAGTGTGTATTGAATATGTATTAAATCGAAAGAGTAAAATGCATATAATTTTTACTCGTCACATTGACATTTTCTGCAACTTTTCCCCCGCATATTTGACGCGCATTGCACTAGCATTTAAAGTTAAAATGCCATCATATTTAACTTATTCTACCACTGTGTGCAGTATTATACGTGCATCTCCCGATTAAACGTTACTTTCTGTTTCTTATAAGCGGTTGTTTTGTCGGGTGATAATTTATGATTTTCGGTTCAATGCACGAATAATCATCACACGTGTTCCTAATCCCCGATTTTGACCTTTTACAATGTTTCAAAGAGAACACAAGCCGGCTTCTGTCTTGAGCAAATACGCTATAAAAAGTGTTGAAGTACAAGTGAGTCGACATATCCAGCAGCTGTTACACACGTAACGATAAGTACCAGGAAAATGTTTAAAATACTTCCGCGTTTGGCACGATGTTCGGGGCTAAATTTGGCTACATTGTAAATAAAATATATAAAATGTAGTAAGATCGTCTTAAATTGGTGTTTTCTGTCACGGTTATTTTCCATTACTTCAAACAATGCACCGATTACTGCGATCACATTTCAAGCATATTTCCCGTTGACAGATTTGCACTTGGAGCAAAGAAAAAGACATTCCTGAGACTATTAACCCATTTTATACACAAATGGGGCAGAGAGTCACGTTCTCAAAGGGGTTAAAATGCAGTTGGGGTTGAATTACACAAATACTTATGCAGATATTAAAGTAATAACATCCGAGTCCGAGTGTTAAAAAGCTCAAAATAGTTTCTTAACGCTTAGTAGTAGCTTTATCATCATTTCAGCATACTCAGTTGTACTTTTTAATAATCAGCCTCTGTTCAATGCGTACTCTGACAAGTCACAGAGCTCAAATTGTGAGGCTAATACCGTATATTAGGTCTGTGGCCGGTGTCACTTTTCCTTCACGAATGAGTGACAGTCCAAATTGTTGCAGCATTCAAAAGGGAGAACAGTTGCATTCGAGACCACACAGTAGTTTTAGAGACCAAATAACTGTATTGCCTTTACTGTAGATAACTTAATGTTAGAAGCTTCAGGTTAGATACCACTGTGCAGAATCAGTGATGAAGGCAGATGCATTTACTTCCGATTTATATGTTTGATATAAGTCATTGAATCTGCAATAGTAAAAATAAGGCGTATCATCCTGAATGTTTGAAAAACTATTAAATGTTGCATTCTTTCCAAATCTGGCAATATATAGCAAATATGATGATGCCCTCAATAGATAGCAATAAAAGGTCGAAACTCCTTGCCTTGACTTTGATCTTTTAAAGGTTTGAAAATTCGTTATTGCCTTCTTCGACTCTATTATCAGCTGTTCCTGTTAAAGGTGGAAACGCCACTTCAGAATCTAACCTTGTGTGTATTCAACACGGATCAGAATATTATTTATTCATAACAAACTCTGATGCATCAAAAACAAAAGGTAGCTCCAATGTACTGAAGGTAATCTCAGAAATGGGCCTTTCTTTTTATCCACAGGGGAGAAATGCACTTGTTTTCCAGCATGTTTTTCAAGGTCATTGACTGCTGCAGGATTATACGGATTTATTAAAGTGGATTATGTTTTGTATACGAGATACTATCCCATTTAAAAATGTCTTGTGCATAATTATGTCTTGTGAGAGCATTCCTTAACCTCTAAAGTGGGCGGTTTCCCCCGCTCAAACAGACAGTGGGAGGAAGAGAAAATGTCAGTTCTGTGGATAGGATTGAACTGAGAGTTCAGAATTCCTTTACTTAAGAAAGCTTCTTTTGAATGAATATAAAGGAAAAGTGTATTTCAGAGGTCTTGAGTAGAAAGTAGTCAAATGATTTTAGGATCATTTACATTTGTATTAATGTACTTTGTCTGTTTGTCAATGTTTTCATTGCAAGAGGTCAAAAGTGCCAAAGTTTCATTCTTACACTACCAAGTCATCTCTAGATTTGATATGACACACTAAGCTTCACATTGGGAATAGAAAGAACTGGGGAAAATTTTGAAAAGCAAAATGGGTAACTTTTTCCCTTTCAATTCCACGCTCCTAGTTGGAAGAAGAATAAAAAGTTACTTTAAAGATGTTTGAGAGCCAAAAACGCTTGTCTGAATCGGAAATGAAGTTATAAAATGAGAAACAGTTTAAACTCCTTAGGCACTCAATACAATAAATTAACGGTTGAATCATACTTAAAAATAAAAATTGCGCTACGGATTCAGATTATCGAAACAATTTCGAAGGATCAAACGATTTTAAATTTAGCAAGTAATCATGTCAAAAGTCCTTGTTACACGCTTGATGGAATTCACAAAAGTCTTCACAATAGATTTATAAACGGTTTCTTTCCGTGGAAAAAGGCTCCATTTGCATGAGGGAAAACAAGTTTCTCTCTACATTTCCTGTGTGTAATGATGGCCTGATGTGCAACGTTCCGCACTCTCAAAGTACAGAATAACTTTTGACTCTGTTCCAGGGATGCCATTCTTGCTTCCGTCGGATTATTTATTCAGCAAAAATGTGGCTTTCAGACTTTTTGCGTTCTTTTGGGAGAGTTTTCTCTTCCCGGAAATAGTCTACACTCTCTTGAAAAGACCTCTTAATGATGAGGAGGAAAAAATGCTTTTGCATCCATGAAATAAAACCGTTCAAAAGGAAGCCAACATTTGATGTGTTAAATTGTTAGGTTGTTAAATTAACTTGGTTTATATCTTGTTTACATTTGTCACCGAATGAACTGACAGAAATCAATGATGAACTATGAGATACGTGTATAAAACAATATACCAATGACGCCTTCATACAGGGGTCAATGAATATACTTATTAACTTATATGTTGAAGATTACTTTACTAAGGAATCAGTTCTGTGTCACATTTATTTGTTTTTGAAAGAGTTCGATTGCAGACACTTTAGTTTTAGCATGTTACTGTTACTCACTAAGATTTCTTTGAGTTATACAAAACTATGAATTATGAGTTTTTAATATACTTATTCATATCAATGCAAACCGATTTCCTTCTATATCCATATAAAATATATTTTGCCATGACACAATGAATCACTTTTTTGCCAAGTATGTTTACTCAAATTTAAAACATCCGCCATCGCGTATGCAAACAGCTTAAACCCAATTTCACTTTGGAGGCCCAAAATCTCTTTGTCCTTATTACTCAAGCCATTGTCCAATTTGGGTCAAGTGCTGCAGACCATAAACCCCCAAAAATATAAAGACGTGGACCAGATGAGACTGCCTCGCTTTATGCAACATTTCACTTGGAGTTGGAGAGAGAGAGAGAGAGAGAGAGAGAGAGAGAGAGATGGCACTTGGCTATGAATAAATTTGGCATTCAAAGATTCAAAACCAAGGAAAGATGGAGATTGTGTATTTTGTGAAACAGCATAAGTAGGCAAGGATTTATGCCATTAGAAGACTCACTCCTTGTCAAAATATTTAGTTATAAAGAAGAACACCATAGTGTTAATGTCATATTTTGACAAGTAATGATATCAATAGAGAACAAGCAGATATCATGCAAGACAATAAAACATGTTGTGAATATATTATCTGCATTGTTGTTATTATGCATAAAGTGGAATGACATGAGGCAGCCTTTTGTTTTGTTAGGGTTATTATTATGTTGACATTGTGCAGGGTTTTATGATCAGAGGTACGTACGAGTGCACGAACTGGAAAAGGAACCATTGCATTGCATATGAAACAATAATATAATCGATTGAAGCTTTCAGCAGACTCATAAAAATGTATTAAACTTCCGTATAAACAATGAAGTGCATCAGAGTATAATCTGATCAATTTGATTCCTTTTTCCTTCTCCTTCTAAGGTATACAAAAACTTCAAAGAGGGAATCGTACACCTTAAGGGGCGCCCCGAACATTTATCAGAACAATAATTGTCCGAACAATTGACCGAACAATTGTCAGCCTGCATATACTCTTTGGCTAATTTAGGAGTAGATTACTACACTTCTAATTTTTAAACATATTTAGGAAATGTATACACTGTGTATATGTACGTTTATATATTCAGACCTATTCCTCAAGAGCGCCTAATCCCATTTAATCCATTTCGTTTATTTTGCTACTTCCCCATTGAGTAGAACGACGACGACGACGCCTAGTGCAGAGATGTCTCTTCGCACCTACTTTGAGGTGATAAATCCTTTGCCCTCTTCTCCTGCTAACGGCCGTATAATGATTCTGCATGAGAAAGGAAAACAAAAATGAGAAGATGAGGTGAATCAACTTTTGAGGAAGCTTAAAATAGCCATTAAGGGTAATTAGAATGAATCACTTATGTATTGCTGAGGGAAAAAATATAGAATTCTAAAAACTTAGGGATGGCGAGATATTAAGTACACCAGTATAAACTTTAGTCTGTACAAAATATACCGGCCTAAATCCATATTCCAATTACATGCTTAAACGAAGGCTAGAAATCTCTTTGGCCTTTTGCCCGATATTTATTATAAACCCGTTTTTTATCCTCCTTCGGCCTCACAATATTTTCTCTGACTGCTTTCCGGTTCATTTCGCCAAAAGCGTCAAAAAGGATGTGGAGAAAATTAGGACGTTTTAGACACAGAATCGTAATAGGACAGAAAAACGCCATAAGCGGGAGTAACTAATTATATACCTTTTATATACTTTTTGTAACATATTTGATATACTACGTTAATACTTGTCTCATACACCAGCCGTGTCTCTAGATATTAAAAACGTATAAACAGATCATGTAAAACTCGTAAATAGGACTATAACTTTCCTGCAATGTTTTACATTTCAACGATTTATTGCCGCACAGATGACGGTAACAAGAAACAACTTCTAAATCTTTTTCTCCTAATTATTCCAGAACACTTAATACATTGAATTGCATTATTATGCAGTTGCTGGCTTTCCATGAGAGATACGAAACACCGGCGGTGTTAAATTATGATTCCATGCCCGGGTAATACATCACTTCTAGGAACAGGAATGTAATTTGGTCTTGAAAAACACTTAGCAGAATGAAAATGTTTCTCGGGATGCAAAGAATGTGTATAATGCGATTCTAGAAACATTATACTGTACTATGCCTAAAATTGTGTAGAATATTGCCATGCTACGTGTAACAATGCATAGTAATATTACGAATGAGTGTTAAAAGTAGTGAAAATCGAGTCAAGTCACAACAATTATCGTTATCACTATACAACGAGTATTTCGGATAGTGCTCCTATCTTGAAATCGATTATCAATCAACAAAGTGAACCCCGTATACGTGATATGTTATAGTAAGCAAGAAAGCCAACATTACTTCAGCCCATTCTATACACATTCATGGACCTCTACTTGAGAGATAGAAAAGGATGTTAGGAAGCTCGTCCGGTATTGAAAACCGGATAACTCAATTACTGCCAGGGAACGAGGTTCTAAAGCGATTTTACCCAGACTACATGACTATACATAAAATGGACGATAGCATGATGTAAAATAATCCAAATCCTTTAGTATCTTGCCATGGAAGCAATTAAACTCAACGTTTGTCGGTACATCACGGTCTTTGATTGCTCTTCTCGTCCTCCTCTCATGGCTGGAAAGATCTTGTTTACCAAAGTTGACTTTTCAGCAGCCCACCTAGACGTAACTATCTCAGTACTTAACTTAATAACATAAACAAACAGTAGTAAAATACACATGCACAGTGTTATGCTTTAGATAATATACGCATTTCTCCCAAATTCCTTATTTTGCATCGCGTGTCCAACCTCTCTTCTCCTTCCTTCCGAAAAAGTGGAAGTGGTTTTAGAAAGCTCTTCTCTTCTCTTCTGCTAACAACATTGTTTGCCCGGTAATTAAGCACGGAAGCTGGAAAGAGAAGAGAATGGAAGATGGATGCATTCACAAAAGCCAAAAGATATTAAACGTAGACGACATGGAATGCCATGAATGCTATTAATATATTTACATTCTGATGCTGTATTAATTGTTTCTGCTTGACCCAACATTGACATTCTGGCATTTTGACGTGTATTTGCTTCATCCACTCTTTGTTTACCTTTGGGATGTATTTGGTCAAGATAAAGGGTAAACTGAAGCCAGCACTCATGGGACCTAAAGGATCCAGTAATGGAGCTTTGATTAATTAATCTCTGTACTAATGGTTGCGTAAGACCAAAACTTAGGTAATCTCATGAATATATATTTGATGTTATGCAAACATGATCCTTGTTAATTTGCACACAGAAAAAGGCCTTCCATTTTGTGCACAGATTATGATCATAATAGTATGCAAAGTAGAGCAAACACTGAGTATAGAACAAGTGGGCGAAGGGAGTTATACTCAGCTAACAAGGCCATGAAAAAGTAGGATAACTTTGCTGGAAAGTGCATTTCTGAGGCATCTAGAACAAAGTGTTTTATGAATTTAAGCTGGGGAGATAAGTGTGCAACACATAGCATGAAAAAGTTTTTTTTAAATATATGTATATAGAAAGAATAGTGACAAATTTAACTTAACATTGCATTTCTTTTCATTTTCAGGTAAGACAAGTTTAAACTCAACCATAGATGTGAAACACAGGAATAAACTAAGATGGAGAATTGGGGATAAGCTAGAATTGCGTTCAATCCGTTTCATGCTGATGAGATCAAAAACAGGACAATACACTGTTTCCTGGCATCTTATTCTTATTTCTTAAACACTGCAACCCAGAACCCCTAGTAGTATAGCTAGAAGGAACCTGAAAACACTCCCCTTTCCCTTTTCTTCTTCTTCTCCTGAGAACACCAAGCTTGAAGTAGAATCAAAAGGCTCCCATGGGAATCAGAGTCATATTCAAAAGCCAATAACAGACTGAGAAAGGAAAGGAAGAAACTCTGATGGATTAACTCTTCTCAAAAACAAGTAGAACAGGCAGAGGAAGAAGATATAGAAATGGTTCTGAAGTGCATTATATGGTTTATAAGTTACCTTATGTTTAAAAAAGCTTGGTTTGTTTACATGTAACCATGAGTTATGACGATATTTACTGCATCCTAAATGTAGAAATCTCACTAAAAGGGAACAAAAAGGTCTCATATGTTATACAAAGAAAAAGTTTCGTGTTCTTTTTCTGGGGAAACATTTAAAGCCATAAATATTGAATACAAAAAACGGTAGAAGGAAGAGTAAATACCCGAACAGTCATTCTTAAGCATACTAGTTACATATTGTATATATTGTGCAACACATTTAAGTACACTATGTCCTGTAATACGATTGTGCTGATCAAGTGCTAAAATAGGTATAGAATATGTAACAATTATATCCATGTCTGGCTGGGAAACAGGCTACTCCAATGCAGAGAAGAGAAGAAAGCCGAGAAGAAGACTTAAAAAGACAAATGGATATAAATAAAACATCTTTTTGGACGCTGTGTGTGTTTAAATTCTGAATATTGTAATTCCCAGAGCATCAGCTGCATAACAGACTTCTAGACGAGCTATATTCGCACAAAATGTTCGTTTTCCTGTCCAATTAACAGATGTACAATTAATTTGTGCATCCGGGCATATTATCTTCATGTTAAGTTTGTCTCTCCTCCCTGCTGTGGATGAGATTAAATGAGGCCAATGGGGGTTCAACATTCCAAAGGCTGGGAGACTGCAGTATGAAATTGTCGGAGAGCTCTTTTGCTTTGGAAAGCAGAGACAGCAACAGTATTAAAACAAGAAATTATGGTTCGAGAAATTTTGCAGGTTTGGCTTCTGCAGATGAGAAGGAGGAACCTTGTAATTGCTATTCATGAAATGTGACACCAATGTACCACATTTATACTAGGGGAAATGCTTGGATTATACAGAAACTGCAATCATATACCAGAGAGCTGAACCATGTTTAGCACCGGGATGAATGATGCAAAATTTTGCAGGGTATTTCCACATGGGCCCCGCCAGAAATACTTTCAAGGTTAGACTAATTCGAATGCAGCACGATTTAACCCGCCGCAAAATGTGGACAGGAACTCAAATAGTTTCTCCTCTTTCTCTCTCTCTCTCTCTCTCTCTCTCTCTCTCTCTCTCTCTCTCTCTCTTATATTCTTGTATCGTCACGTCACCGGCGAAGGCCCAAAACGGAAATGAGCCTGAACGGAAGGGAGGGGAACTAGGGATGACGTTTATTTCTAAATTGCCCTAATTAACTTTAAATTTTGGTAACACATGTAATGTAAAGTTGGAAACGCAGTTACATCATAGCACTATTTCAATAGTCCAACTTTACTGTTAAGAAATTTAGCACTTGGTCAAGGTGTACATTTCCTAATTGCACAATTGTGTCTGAATTAAGTCACTTAAGAAAGTTAATTGTCTACTTAATTATTGAACAGGAGCAATTACAAGCCTTTCTTTTGGAATTTGTAATATAATAAGAAATAAGCAGCGTTCAGTTTGTTCAATGGCAGTCCTCACATTAGCCACATAAAGTCTGGGCTTCCCAGACTTTCTGCTTTTTTCTCAAAAAAGAAACCAGGTAGTATTTTCTCCAAGCTCCTACTTTTCCTTATAGAAAGAGACGTTTATGGGTGTGAAAGGGGTCAGAGTTGTTTTAGACACCTCTAATGGGTTTGATCAAAAGGAAAGTAGGATAATAATTAATTATAGGAAAAAGGTGGGTTGGGTAAGGACTACAAAGTGCAAGTTTTCTTACTTAAATAACTTTAGTTTGCTCTATTAGACATTAATCTCTCCTTCTAAAAGGGTCAAATGGAGGTAAAAGGTGTCTAATACGGATTTAGACATTTGGCGAACTTAATCCTGCTAAATTTACTCCCAAGATGCGGCTTTCCTCCTTTAGATTTTGGAGTATAAATATTTTTCTGAAACAATGGTGTATAATACTGTCGTGTATTTTCTTTAATGAACTCAAAAAAATACTCTGTGTAGCATCACAATACATAGAACGGGAGGTTGCTAGGAGACTGCTAAAGAATGCGTTCAATTACTGATGAAAATGCAAATTAAGAGTAGAATGTTTTGTGACCTTTGCCTGACTAATAATTACTTCCGCAAAAATGCTTAACAATACAAAGAGAAGAAAATAACAAGAACATTGACTTTTACTGCAGCTCATTAACAGTAGATTCCAAATAGTACGAAATACTGCCAGCAACAAAATACGTGTACAAAAAAGTCCAATTAACAGCAAGAGTATATTGCAAAGTTGTACAAAAAAGATCTCCAGACAATCCCTAATTTACTGAATACAAATCCGGATAATTCCAAAAGTAAAATCCTCATCATGATAAGACAACGCAATACACAGTGGATTGAACACTAAAACACAGTGGTATGAAAATGTCCCCCATCAACCCGAACAACGACAACAACGAGAACAGCAACACCCCGCTCCCCTCGTTCACCAGCGACCCCATCCACGGCCCGGACGGCAGCCAGACCTTCTTCTACCTCAGCCAGACTGCGGATGCCCGGCCTCACCTGACCACTGTGAACCATGATACCGGTGTGCCAACGGGCGTCGTGCTGATATTGGTCCTGTTCGCCATCATCATCGTGGTGGCGATCACGTGCGGCATTCTCCGCCTGTGTAAGAAGGATGACCATGTGGAGGGAGGGCCGACGTATTCCGTCGCGATATCGAATAGGCTGTTTAAGGTGAGGATATAAATGCTACTTTAACTAATCAGTTAGATGACCTGCCGAGATTCGTTTCTGTTACGGTATGCCGCATACCAGTTGCATGCATTTCTCGTATTAATGAAAGTGCGGATTTATGGAAAAGAAATCTCTTAAATCCGCGCCGTACGTAATGTGAGAAATGCATGCGACTGGTATGTGGCATACCGTAACAGAAACTAATCTCGGCGGGGAGTGTTTTCTGTAATAATGTTGTGGCTTTTTGGTATTTGGTGAGCACTGTCAGAGATTGACAAAGAAAAGAGGATTATAAATACAGGTTAGAGAGTGGCAATGCAATATGGGTATTAATCGTAAATATAGTTTGCAATATAATAGCAATATTGCAATAGTGCTTTTGTCGAAGCTTTTCCTCCATAAAATTGGGCCCTTGAGTCAGATTTGCCAAGAAAAAAGAAAGCTAAAAATACAGCATTTAATTTGTGACAGCCTTCCAAAATCATGAATATATAATTATGCCGGCTGTACTTTTCTTACAAAAGCTTTAAATTCACCGAATCTCATTTTTCGCGTGACAGGGTGAGTGCAATTTACAACAGAGAAAAAAAGAGAGACTATGATTTCTTGAATGTATCATCCGTGCATGCAAGATTATGGGATCCCATTTATTACAGGATGAAAGAGAGAGAGATATGAAGAGAAATATCATTGCATTTTGATGTTGGAATGAGTTATAATATTATGCATCTCAATACACATTTGCCATTAGAAATAATGAGGATTGCTTTAAGTTATGACAACTTGCTTAAAATGCACTGAGCAAGTCCAGTGTGTACCGTTATTGTTGTGCATACAATCTTTCATGTCAAAGAAGTACTTTGAAGAAATAAGCTCAAGGGTACAAATGTTCAAACACATATTGAAATAAGAAAAGTAAGACTTCTTGAGAAACGATTTTTTTTTAAAGTTTAATCAAGATGTAGACTTTGGACTTTGGAATGCCACTGTGACGATATTTAGGACTTCAAACAAGCTTTTAAACAAATTTCCAATCTGGAAACTATAATGAAAAAGAAATATGCAACGTACTAGTACATTTGAAAAGGTGTCTTTAGGGGGATTATATATATTAGAACGTAATTGCTATTTGAAATTGTACCAATTGATCTGCATGCCAACATGTAATAATGTGCCATTTTATATGTACTTTAGCAATGCCTGCTAACATGCATCGAACCACATTGCCGAAATAATACCAACAAAAAGATGACCGTTTTTGCGGATCTACTCCGCAAAGGAGAAAAGTAGCGTCATATATCTTCCTTACTTTTCTATCTCTTACTTCTTAGAGGGAGAAAGATAGAACTACTTTCTACTCCTCCCATGGTACACATGTTATCTGATGCTGCACTTTATTGCGCATAAAATGTATGCAGAAGACATCTTAATCAGCATTATTAACAATGAAGACGTCGCCAAACGAACAAAGAGAAGCAAAATTAATTAGCTCAAAAGTGGGAACAGTGGCATGTACTCGTAAAGTACAAACTGAGATCCTTTATGCTTAGGCACTTCTATCAGCATTGTGTATAATAGTAGTAAAGTAAAACTGACACGTTTATTTCGTGTGGCCATGTCCTAAATATGTGCTCATAACTTCTCATTCCCAGGGCAAACAAATTTTTATCATCCTCTTATCACACCGTGTGAAAAAAGGATTAAAAAGCACTGAAAACCTAAAATGCTGTCGTCATGGGAAAATACATTTTGCAGATCTTCCCTGAGGTGTAAATTATTAAGACAAAAGCACTTATGCAATTTACTACGTTTGGATACAGCATTGCGATGTTAGTAAAAGCTTTTTAAACAATATGGATTACATAGAAACTGATGTCAAAGTATACTTATGACAGATATAAAAAGAGTAAACAAAGTTTATAAATGAAAACAAATGATGTGGAGTAGGCCTTTTTGAGAGGGTTAATCCGGACTCGTAAAGAGGGCAAACCTTACCTCAGGTAGATGTGAAGGGCCCTTCTTTGCCTATGCAAACATCAAACAAGTTTTTTCAAGTTTAAAGAGTAAACAGAGGGACAAATCGGCAAGCTTATGTTAAACACAGATTATGCCCAAGAGAGTTTGCAGATTTAAAATATGAGATCAGTTTTGTACATACTATTTTTTTTGCCAAAATATCCCTTTCTGTTATAGTCTTCTCTGTTAATTCGTACCCAATAACTCTGCCTACGCCATTAAGAAACACATAACCGATACGGTTAGCAGAGCAACTGGTTCGGTAACGCAATGTGAACGCCTACTTATTGGAATTATTGAACTGCTACCATTTTTAGAGATAACATCTTACTTGGTATAGTAGCTAAGGTATTATCTTTATTTAAACAAAGGGCAAGCAGCAATATTTAGAACTAGTTCTTTGTACATGTTACTCAAATTAATTGATGAGAATTATGTACGCAAGAACGCCAGCCAAAAATACTTCAATATTATATTATTGTATTGAAATTGTCATTTTGCAATGGTTTTAGCACCAGCTCAATATATTTCGCATCCAAAGCCCTTTGTCAATCAAATTAATGGAATCGAAATTGTTTTTTCGACCCAAGGGAAATTTGCCATTTTTTTGCGACGCAAAAGGGCCTCAAATGTGGTCGTAAAGCCCTTCAGTACTCTCAAAACAACGTAATAGATGCTAGATGTGCTACACAAAACTCTCATAAATGCAATTATGAATCTTTTTAATGCTAATTGAAGAGTGGCAGAAATTCCTCTTCTGACATCTTTGATTTCTTGCAATACATTTGACTTCGTCTCCTCATTTCAAATTGGAACTTCATCAAATAAACTAGTTCCATGGAAAAGTCATTCTGGATAGAAAATAAACGCGCCATTCATCCAATAAGTGTCGGTTTATGCCATTCTGTTATTTGATACGTACAGTTACTGTATTGAGAGAGAGAGAGAGAGAGAGAGATAGAGAGAGAGAGAGTAAATGAGAGAGAGA
>LR137719.1:6697-22221 GCA_900659605.1 Tisbe holothuriae | reverse complement strand
GACGGCGGGGGGGATTCGAACCTACGACCATCACTGTCGCAGGCCGACGCCTTGGCAATGAGCCACCACAGCCCCCTAATTTTAACGTTATTTATATGTTCATTGACTGTAATGTTCCGGATCGCGGAGAACATGCGCATGTGGTATTTCCAACCGCGCCTCTGGTGGATCGAACTGTCACTAAATTCAATGACCCCTGGAGTCATTGCTAAATAAAACAATATCATATAGTAGTACCTTCTTCAATCATTTTACTCTCCCTAAACATTCCCATGAGGCGTGTATGTTCCTCCTGAAATGTAGTTTTATAGTTGTAAACAGTTTAGATGTTTGCATTCATATATTTAGGTACCAATTAAATACATCAAATATATATTTACCTCCATTGTTCTCATGAGACTAACATCTCGATAAACATGCTCCTCTAAAGCTGTCTTGTAGAGACTGCTATTTTCAAATCCTGAAGAGGAGAGTCAAAATTACTTTTAAGGTCAAAATTACTATATTTTAATACTGACTTGCAACAATTCCCATCATTCGCTTTGCAATCATATATTGTGCATTGATATTGTACCGTTCATGGATTGTGTACGATAGCAAATACTCAAACAGCTGGTTCTCCAGACTACCGGGGATGGTCAGAAATCGATGATCTACGTACACCAGAGTTTTTAAAGCATGGGAAATCATAGTTTGTAAGAACTTACATTCTGGAGAGTAAATCTCCGGTCCTGCAATGTAACTCTGTAGAAAATGATCAAGTCTTCCATTCTCCATCGCAGTTGAGAGTTTCAGATCTTGCCTCAATTTAAGGATTAATGGAGAACAGGAGGCCTTCATATCAAGGGTTAAAGCACAGATATATTTCCAGAAAGCATGCCATATGTTCTGTATTTGCACCTACATAGAGCTCCCTTGGACGGGGTCCAAAACAGAACAGTGGGTATCCATTCTTGCCCTCTGGGCACTCTACTTCATTGAACACCATATTTGGGCATAGTTTGATTCTTTCAATTTTGGAATTCACAGTGACACTTGTCAGATGAATGTTTGTTATTGTATCCATAATGTCATAGTCATAGGAGATAACTAAAAGTATGAAATATGCTTGAAACATTAAGGAATACATTAGTATTACTAAGTGCCATGGATTAAATCGTAGTGTAATAAAAACATTGAGGTTACTTCACATACAATTATCTTCAATTAGGTCATCTCCAAAATCATCACAAACTGAGTCCACTTTATTCATCATCATACGATAAAAAGCAAACTGGTTGTAGGGTTGCTCTGTGCAGAAGGTCACAGTAGGAAACTAAAGTACAAAAATAGCATTTCAATACATGTAAAAATGTTTATAGTATACCTGAACCTCCTGTACATTAACAGGCAGTGATGTAATTGTAGTCATTGTTGGATCTTTATCCCATGACACAAATGCCTCATTGATGACATAACATGCACATATAAAGCCCACTACAAGCACGGCGACAAAGAGAAACCGGCCAAAGGTGTTGCGCACCCCGCTGCCAGCAATGTAGGCAAAACCATGTATGGAGGTGGCTTCACAATAGTCGGAAAAGTTTTGCTTGGCTCGGATCATAGTTTTGATCTTAAAATGACTTTTCAATAAAAACTTCCACTCTCACAGTCAGATTAACCTTGAATTGTCTCCTTTTGACAAATATCTAATTCCGTTTAGCCGCTAAATGGTTTCATTATACGTGAAATAGTTACAATTACATAGAATACAACTAAACGACGCACGAAAAGTGCACTTTAGCTACAACCTTGAAGCTTACTCCGTATAATATTCAAAACTTGTTGATTCCCTTATTTGGATTGTAAATGGTTCTAATATCTATCCTATGCAGCGCTCGATCAAATTATCAGTCCGACGATCGACGTTTTTTTCTATTTTTCTTCTCTCCCAAGCAACGATTGATTATTGTCAATAAAAACAAAGACTGTCCTTGTACAATGTCATACTTAATATGTGGTCTCTAGAAAGGCCTCATTATCTCGTTGCCGGCGTTTTCTGTACGAGAAGCCGGTTTCCGGTCAATCTTTTCCCCCCGCTATAATCGTGATCCAAATCCGATTTCGCTACATAAAACGGGTCATATTTTGACTAATCTGGGGTCTAAGCGTAAAAACAGTTCGAACGGAAACAGTCTTCAATAAACGTAGCCACCTACCTTAAGTCCGGCCTAAATGTATATATATTAAGTGAAAAAAATCGATTGATTCAGGGATATTTTAAGCTCAACTGTTTCTCAGTCATGTTTCTCAATAGTATGCCTATTTAGATATATCATAAGACTACTAGAGGAGGGAGTAGAGCTTTAGATGTCGTTCGATAAATAACCTGTATATGCTAGTAATTTATATGATAGGATGATCTATTGCACTTAACACATCAAGGAATGTGTGTGTTCATAATCAATTCAAGCTACATAATAATTGCAAAATTTGCATTATGCTCAGACTGGTCTGGTATTCTATTTTTCCTGTTAGGAAGTTATGATATGATATGTCTTCTATTAACACATCTAATACACACATGTTTAATGAGCTAGGGAACGTGAATGATAGAGCACTAAAGAGAGCACTAAATACCGACACATTTCAAGCAGCCATGAGCAATTAGATTTAGTAAAATGTAATTTTTTGAGGCTATCACAAAAAAGAACCATTTACAGAGGCATAAAAGCACACTCCATGCAGGTAATAAGGCATATAAATGTAACTTGTGCCATGGAAAATTTACATCCCAAAGCTACTTAAAGCAAAGATTTTCGATCTAACCAGAGATCCGAAACCTCACGTACTGGCTGATAAGCTCATATGGTCCACTTTTTCTCTGCCTGCGTTGCTCTGCGAATTTAGGACGATGGGCCACTTAACTCCATCATTCTTCAGGGGAAGAATGATCACAATAAAGTTTTTAATGTAGTTTCCTTTTTTGTGCAATTTTAGCAAAATTTATATGAATTATGTAATTATAATAAGTTATGCAATTTTATTTACAAAGCCGATATATTAACAGGTAAGGAATATTAATTGAAAAAA
Source organism: Tisbe holothuriae (assembly GCA_900659605.1). Classification (NCBI taxonomy): domain Eukaryota; kingdom Metazoa; phylum Arthropoda; class Copepoda; order Harpacticoida; family Tisbidae; genus Tisbe; species Tisbe holothuriae. The sequence continues at coordinate 19,149 of LR137719.1, read as the reverse complement.
CATGAAGCTATATTTGCCTTTTTATTAAGAAGAGGCCGGCATGAACGTTCCCTGGGGAAGAATTTGATTTCAGCTATGAGATGAGCAAACTAGCTGAAGAGAGAGAGACTCAGAATACTACGTGAGCAGAACTGAGTAGAATCAACTCGACAAAAATCTGGAATATTGGGTCTTTGTCTGAAGATTTTGTCTTAAGATGGACAAAATACACCGTTTCTTACAAATGTATATGTGTATTTAATCTAAAGTACAGTGTAGCTTATTTAGCATTTTAAAGCATACATGAAGCTCATATGTTTCAGTTAGATCATCATTGTCCTAAACCATTCTATGTGAACTTGTCCATATTCTTATAGTTATGGAGGTATATGGAGACTTGAGAAATATCTGCGGTACTGCTGTGCAGTGTGCAGTATGCATTATTTTCTACATGACCAATAATTTTTAGAAACTACATACCGGTATGAAATAGTACTATTTGACCGGCGGCGAATACTTTTTTAATACAATGAATGTTAATACGAGTGAAAACACGCATTCTAACCCAAACTGGTATTCGTTTTATTTGCCAGTATACTATATTCTCCTTTATATTGCCTAAACATTACACTCCGTCATATGCTTCTGAAACAGTCCCACAGAGAAGAACCCTTCCTTGCACTTGTCACAACTGTGCCTCGGTTTCTTCTTATGGATGTGATCCACATGAGTCCGGAGATTGTGCAAGCTGGAAAATTGACCCTGACACGTGTCACAGGAAAAGTATTCCTTGCCATTGTGAACTATGTCAACATGAACCTTTAGTTCTCTCTTTGTTATGAATTTGTCCTCACACTTTGCACAGCAGTGGTTTACTTCATGAACTCTCTCAATATGTTCTCTCAAATAGGATCGGGTTAAGAAGCTAGCTTCACACTTCTCACATCGATGTGGTTTCTTTTTCTCGTGGACTCCAGCAATGTGTGTTCTTAAATGTGCCTTTTGACTAAATACGGATTCACATTGCTCACATTTGTGGTTCTTCTGCTTCTCGTGAACCACAGTAATGTGAGTTTTCAAATATTGATTGGAAGCAAAGCTGCTATTACAGATGTGGCATGGATATGGCCGTTTCCCCTCATGCTTTGAACTCTTGTGGTACCTCAGACTTGATTTTCCCATAAGCTCATCACAAATCTCACATTTGACCAACTCCTTTTGCTCATGCACTGTTGAAATGTGCAACTTCAGACCAGCTTTTTGTGTGAAGATCTTCAAGCATATCTCACATTCAAACTTATTGTCCTTATTATGCACCTCTGCAATGTGACATCTAACTTTATACTTGATTGAAAAAGCCTTTCCACAGATATCACACTTATGTGGCCTTAACTTTTCATGCACATATCTAACGTGAGATGTGAGAGATGACTTCAGGTTAAACGCCTGATCACAGAGGTGGCATTTGTGATCCTTGTTCTTCTCATGCACCATTGAAATATGAGTCTTCAAACCACCAGCATCGAAGCATTTAGTATCACAGAAGCTGCATTTATGCTCCCTCAGTTTAAGATGGACTCCTTTGACATGCAGGTTCAGGTTTGTTAATGTTTTCAGCTCTTTGTCACATTGCTGGCATTTGAAGGGTCCTCTTTTGGATGGTGGTGGCTGCTTCTGATGAACTTCTTTGATGTGTTGCTTAAGGTAGGCTTGCTTCTTCAATTCTCTACTACATAGATTACATTTGAAAGGGCCTATTCTAGACACCTGTGCAAGTTTCTTTGGTGCTTCAGTCATTTTGGTCTTTGATCTTTTCTCACGGATAGAGTTTGATAAACTGAATCAACATGTTCTTTATTAGTTAAACTTGTTTTGTCTAATCGTTGAGGATCTGATTTAAAATGTGTCTTAAATTTCTACTTCTAATTGTTTACGACTCGAAGCGGCAAATATCACGCAACCTTTGTTATTTGTAGAAATTCAGGATAATTTCCAGTACTGGCCTACTAAGTAGTGTCAGTCTTGTAATATTACATTTAATAATGTCATCATAATTAGAATACAAAGTTGCGTATATAATGGTCAGTTTAAAATGAACCAGGTCAAGCAGCAGATTTGCCACTTATAATATTATGACCACATACTTGATCGGGGACTCAGACTGCATGTGTAATACAGGTCGAATAACATGATCATGATTATATATCTAGGCAAATAGAGCGTAACAGTTGACAAATGTGAAATTTAGCTGGACGGCCGGAAGTTCAGACAATGAAAAAAGAGTTTGCGAAATAAATGTGACTATGACTGTCTGGTCTGCAAAAAATGTCATTTAACGGTATGATTCACCGGGAATCCTAGAAATATATTATTACTATACAAGTCATTTTACTGGGATATTTAAGTAAACTTTATTCCATCTCAACAATATGCCAAAAGCGTGGAGTCATTTTATTATTAATATAATAATACTACTTGCGTCATTCTATCGGCTACAGTAAGCCGTTGCTCTTTTTGCCTGTTTAATATTTTTTTTCCTTTGTCTTGCAATGCATTGATTAATTTAATGCAATGTATTCCTTGATTCCAAGATTTTAAAACTTCCCCAATTGCTTACAAGAACAGGTTTAAGACTTCTTTCTGGAACTTCATAGAAATAAAAATATTACAATCTTCTGGGGATCGATTATTTTTCAATTGAGTTTGTGAAAATAGTCGTATAAGCAATGCTGCTTATCATTATTAACGGAAATATAACTGCATTTGCCAAAATTAAACAAATACTGCGGAAGCGTCAAAACCCTGATTGATAAACACTTACATGAACTCATAAAGTGTATATATTTTATAACTTGTAAACAAGAGCCACAATCACGCCTCACCGCAATTCCAATGTGAACACATTTATAAACCAAACGCAATCATACATTGCGCACACTCCCTAAGCGCAACTTGAACAGCAGACAAAGCCACAACCAGTTTTCGATTAAATGAGCCAACAACTCTGCTTGTAGTTCTTCTTCTTCTTCTTCCATTGCAACAGCAGACCTTTAAGAGTACAATGAAACGGTTAAAGTGTCTATTATTGATGTTAAGTTGTGTTAATGGGGTTCCGATACAGCATGAGGAGAAGGATGGTGGGCAGGTTGTGCTGCCAGGGGAGGGTCAGGCTGAACTCGGGTGTGGGCTGAAGGCGTTTCAAGGTAGGTGTAAAACTACAATTAGACAAATTTAGGTTATGAAAGTAATTGATTGAGGCAATATGTAATGGTAACTTTGGGAAACTACGAGTGCTATACATTATATAATACTTCAATTGAGTCAACTTGTACTTTTCATACTATATAGGACAACATAAAATATTAACTTTCCGTGTAACACAAAAAAAATAAGTTTAGCAGAACTTTATAGCATTTAAATTCTAAGAGGCTTAAGGACAGCAGTGTCCGGTGATACTTTTGTATGCACACCTTCTATTTAGCATAATACAAACGAATTTTACTACTTCCAAACTACAAATCTTTATTCTACCACCTTTCAATATTGGCTAAAATCTATTATATCATACACCAAATTTGCACGAGCAAAAATAACCCTGACAAAATGACGTCATTTATATGTCCGAGAACAGGAAAATGAACAGGAAAATGGCAAGTCCCATTGATATACAATAAACCAGATTTGTCGAATAGCTCAATGGCTCACTTTGCTCAGGTCATTCACATTTGGCCTCAATGCAGGTTAAGGTCATCATGTAGGCAAAACTTGATACATCTTAAAACTGCACCGGTTGTGAAATGAGGAAAATAAGACAAAACCACTTTTAATAAATGATGTGTTTATCTTGTGTCACCAAAGGTTCATTAATCTTCTTTTCCACCATCAAACCTCCTTTATTTCTTGATATATTTCATCCCGGAGATATTATTATTATTATATTCTCAAGCTATCAGCGTCTCTAGAGAAATGTCTTTCTTTCTTTTCCTCAGTTTTTGCCCGATATCGAGACGAAGAAGAAAGAGATATAACCGATCAAGCTGTAATCAGGGTTGCAATTTAGTTAACGATACATTTGTGGTTAACCCTCAATATACTGTATTTAGGACATGAAATAAATAAAGGAAACATACTTTTTGGTTTCCGAAAATATATTTAATATTTAATAGCAACCCTGCCATAGAATCCTTTATTTTCCGGCAGGCCCTGAAAAGTTATTTTCTGACTTCTTGGCGTAAACCTGTTTTTTGCCAACCGTTCGTTCTCCATCTAGCTCATCATCAACAAATACAAGGAAGACAGAAATAAAGAAAGAATATTTTAACCAACAGTCCTGATCATACATCCATTTTCCATGTGATTTTTGACTGTTCTATGTATGTACCACTCAATGTTTAGAATGAAGTTCAATGTATTCCAACTTCCAAGTTAGTTAAAGTAACGGTCTACTGGATTATTATATATTTAGAAGCCACTGTTCTTTCATTCCAGCCTCCTGGACTGCCACCCTCTCCTCCATAGCCACACCCACCCCATCCTGCCCCGCCTTCCTCATCGACCCCGCCCACCTCATCTCCCTCAACAACGCCGGCTGCACCCACCTTCCCACCAGCACTGACCTCGTGGCCACATTTCACCTGGCGGAGATGAAGAAACTCAGCCAAAACGTGAGCGCTGTCACCGCCGTGGATAACGGACTCACCCTGTACGGACTCAGCGAACCGGTAGAAACCGGATCTGGTATGCCGGTATGCCTCCCATCCACTCAGCAAGTGGCTGATGATACCACTGAGGTGACAGCGGTTAAGTGTGGTATGCCATTGCTGACAACCGTTGATAATATGGTGTTCATGATTGGACTCGCACATTGTCCTGATGCTGGCCAGGAGATGAGTGATGTGTTTATTAATACGGATAGAGCCACTATAGACACGCTGTTGGAAAGGAGCCAAGAGGACGATGAGAGCCAATCTGAGGAGGAGACTTCGGAGGAGAAGGCTCCCTCCTCCGACTCGGAGGCTTCTTCTTCCGAGTCAAAGGATCCCTCTTCTGAGTCGGAGGCTTCATCGGAGGATATTTCTTCGGAGGCTCCTTTGTTAAAAACAGCTCCTTCATCATCACCGGAATGTCCTGTTATTGGCCTCTGTAATGATGACTACAAATGCTACTGCCCATCCAAGGAAGATACGGACGACTGTCCCGATCTTAAGGACCTTCTGCTGAGCAATGCATCGTGCCCAGTCTATTCATTCTGCCCTCCTCCCGACCAGACAGAGCAGGAGGATCAATCAGAGCTGATACCTCTTCCCGCTGAGAGCAAGGAGAACCTGACACTAACCTCGGAAGAGGTCCAGCCTTCGGAGGTGTGCGGAGGTGGCATCGGCACTAGAATAGTATCCATCTCCGACCGCACAAGGGAGCCAACGGGAGAGATGGACGGCTTCGACTTCCCTGCCGACAATATTAACAACAATGCGCGGATAACGAACAAAAACGACGAGTTCACACGGCAGAATGTGCAGTGCGGTAGCGCGGGTGCGGCATTCCGCGGCACGTGCACCATCCCGCATGGGGAGTGCGACATCCGAGGTAGGGATGCCAGGGCTGGGGAGCGGTGGCGGTGTGATGAAGGGTTCACACTGGTGGATGGGGCGGATGTTTGTGTGGAGGAGGAGGCAGAAAAGGGTGAGTAGGAATAAACCACGTTAGCGTATTTTGTCTGCCTCTTGTAATGAACAGGTTTATATTTATCTATGATCATGCTCTATTAGGATCTAGGAATCTGGAATTACATAACTCATATGAATCATATGGAATGGTAAAGATTCCGTCGGGTAGTCAATTAAGAGTTAGAACAAAGGGCCTTGGGACAAATGATAGGTGGACAATACTTAACACCGTCCAAGTTAATTACTTGTTGTATGTAGACAACAGAATTCTGATAAGTGGAAAATAAAAGTCCTGATGCGGAGCAATAAAACCATCCCAGCATCATAAGGCATATCATGGATGTGAAAGCTTTTCTTCCCATTTTGAGTCAAAGAAAAAGCGGGGGAAATTCTCATTTTTCTTCTTCTTCTGTCGACACCTCCAATGCAGATGCTGCTGCTGCTGGAGGCAAAAGAAAGAAATATAAGATTGATCAATCTCAGGTGTGGGGTGAAAAGAAAGAAATATCATCAAGGAAAGGAAATGTATATGCAATGAACATAATACATTGGCAAAGTTTAATTTAAGAACAGTCATGCTGATGTCAAATTACCAAAAACTGCGCTTTACGCCTTAACAAGATGATGTATTACATGATATTGTATAACTGTCCTATAGTCATTATTGCAAAACTGTTACATCATAACCATTCTAAAGTACATCTTTATTGTCCCACTTTCCTTGTTTACAAAAGTACTCTCTATGATTATTCTGATTGCACGGCGGGCATTCAGCTCCTTTTTCTAGAAGTCACTCTTCTCTCTTTCTGGTTGAAGAAATAATCTTACACAGTGGGCAGCAAAGCGGAAAAAAGAAGGAGAAACAATTTGTAACAACTACTATACTCTATATTGAGTGTAGTCTGTGCGGGTACTCAAACCTGACCTCTGGGGGTATATAATAATACTCAAGTTGGGCCTGAAAGGCTCCTAACCTTGCAATATTGGAAATAATTCACACACCATAGAGCTGGACCAAGAAAGTTGAATATATAACTGGAAGGGGTACCTCTTGCCACCTCTCATCAGCTTAAAGAAATGTGAGTGGGGGCAATTTCGGTATTCTGATTGAGCAGCTGAGGATTCCGAAATTTTTTCAAGGCCCATCAACTTCAAGTTGACCTAGGTTGCGTGAGGTACCCCTTCCAGTTATATATTCAACTTAACTTCTTTGAGCTGGACCCATTCGTTCCCGCGCTCGAAATTTGAATTCTGGCCGGACAGAACTAGGCCTCTGATTGGCTGTTGAAACCGTGGCCGGACATCATAATAAACTGTGATTGGCTGCTTCAGCCGTGGCCGGACATAATAATAAACCATTGACCAATGAGAATCTAGGATTATGTCCAGCAACATTTGAATTTTTGAGAGCGGGAACAAATGGGCCCAGCTCTATAGCCCCATTTTTTAAACATCTGCATTTGTTGAAAGCTCTATAAGTCTTGTTCACATTATGTTCAAAGATACTTGCATTACTTACTATTAGTAAATACAACCAACAAAGCAACTTTTGCCGTATTTCTGTTGGTTGATGTGGAATGGAATTAAGTTTAAGGACGAATTTTCTGTTTTCAAAGTGTTTATGCACTAGCATACAAGTAACAAAAAGAGTTTTAACTCCTGTGAAAGGGGAAAATAGAAGACTCAATGAAATCGGTCTCAAAATATAAACTTAGCTAAGGTTCATGTTCATTATAAACGTACATATTCTTGGTTGAAAGAATATATCTCACTAGATTCTGCCTCCCGCCGAGTTTCCCTTCTTATTCCACGTGAAAGTTCACGCCGTAAACTTTGCGTGAAAGTTCACATCGCAAGATTAAGGTAAATAAGAGGCAATAATAAGAACACCAAAGTTCCTTATTCTTGCGTTGCATTTATCTTAATCTTGCATGTTAACTTTAACGCAAAGGTAACGGCGTGAAGGTAGCACTGAACGAAACTCGGCGGGCTTGGCTAAATAATCCAGCCGCTATACTTCGATCCAAAGCATTTCATACAATCAGCAATAACTATAATATTGCGACCAAAAAGGTCTATTTTACCTCCGTCTCCTGCTGCCTGCTCCTCTTCAGCCTCTCCTCGTCCTTTTGCATCTTGATGTCCAGTTGGCGCTGACGCTCAGCCTCGGCCTTTGCCTCTTTCTTCATCCTAGAAGAAAAGAATGTGAAAAGGGCCATTTATGCATACAGTACAGAAGAAAAATATTTTTTATAAAAAATATTTTTCTAGTGATCCCTTCTTGTATATTTTTGGGCACTACCTTTTGGTTCATTCACTAGACCACCGTGATCGCAATTTTTCATCATCATGCCACTGGGTGGATTCAAACCTGTGAACTCCTGGGCCACAGGTCCGAGCGACTTGCGATCACGGCTACCACGTCCCCCTTAAGTATAATATTATTATACGTGTTAACATGTTTGGTTCTACGCCATGGCTATTTGTATTAGTTATGAACATCTTTAAATTATATAACCCCAAATGATGAATATGATGGCCCTTAAGTAGTCAGCAATGGTAGAAAACAAGCAAAACCACCTTAGTTGATGTCAAAAATGGGTTAAAAATAATAATGTAGTCCTTTTCTACCTTGATTTTTATGTGTATTCATGGCAAAGTATGACCTACCTCATTTTCTCCAGAATGGTCTCATTGTGCATCTGCTGGAGTTGATGGTTGGACTGAATCGAACGGACAGAGATCTTATTGATCTGGAAGCCAATAGCTGAAGCCTGGCTGCAGAGCTGGACGAACGTGGCCTGAAATAGGGTTAACATTAGTCTAGCTACAGACTGCATCATGACTGGTTTTCCTGCGTATAAAAGGTTTGGACAATGTAACCACAGATAATTTTAATTATGTTAACCACGAGTAGATGTCACCAACTCACCATAGGCACTTTGACCAATCAGAGTATTTGCAAAGGAGGCTGGTGAAAATGTTCTTAATATAGAATTTCTGACATATTTTGCATTTTGTTTGGTAAGCACCTTTAAGTATGCTACGAAATTGTCATGAAAGTTTCCTTGGACCTTGGTTGGCCATCTACCGGAAAAAATATCTACTATTAATTTTGTACCCTTGTCTGCGGTTTCCCATTCATATATATTAAGCGTTTAAGACTTAAAGTTGTTGCTAGTTTCCTAGTTATAATACAACAGTACCTTGTTTCCCAGCGTCTTAGTCTTTGTCAGAATATCCTCGTAGTTGACAGCCGAGCAGTAGGTCGAGAGATCGGCTGCAGCGGCGTTGATGAACTCACCTAAAATATGTCAAGAGTGGCGTTTTCTTCAAATGTCAATTAAGCGATTGTTAATGGATTTAACCAACATATGAACTCCTTGTATTTAACCGTCTAGTAAGCTATAAGACTAATTTTTCCCAATGTAACTTGGTCTATATACAGTTTAAGTAGCTTCCGGTCTGTCAAGCCCTCAAAACCAGGGTAGACAAGTTCTTCATACAAACGTGGCGTATGATCACAGACAAGAGCTCAGGGGCGTTCAAAGTAAAGCTCTTTAAGTAAAACTGAACATCCGCCATTGTGTATGTGGTTTTGCTTGGTAGCCATGTGAGCCACCAAGGCAGAGACAGCCAAATATTTGAGCCAGCAAGAAGAATGTTAAAGGGCTAAACTAGGCACATCCTAGCCAAGAGTATAGGTACATATGAGCCTGTTCTCAAAGCTTTTTTATATACAGAGTGTTACACATGGATAACTCTTAAGACTTACTAATTGGATCCTCTGTTGTGTCCATCATCTTCTTGACATCCAGCAACTTGAAGGAGATCATGAGACACACACTCACGGCGGTGTCATCCTTGGTGCGAATGTCTTGGAGCTGGAATATAGGATTCGGATAAAGATTTAATTTACTTTTGTGAACTTAGAAATGCACTATGTTAGACCTTAACACTCGATGCCCTATCAAATAAAATAGTATTAATATTTTAAGCTTTAACTCTGCCTGATTCTACATATAAACATCATAATTACTCAACAGAACATAAGGCCGAACCCCTTATAGCTTAGCAGCAAAGTTACTTTGCTAGGGCAGCTTGAAATCTAGATTGGATTGGCAGAACGAATATTCATGATTATAGGGTATCCTTACCGTCATAGTTGTGTTATCATCTGTAACCCTGATGAATGTCTCCTTCTGCCACTGACTCAGCCTGCTCTTGTTCTTATCGTCAAAGTAGAGGTGGTGCCAGTGGAACTGGTGAAGCCACTCCCCAGGACGGGGGACATACTGACGAGGGCCGTACTTGATGGAGCGGGAGATCTTCTGGTTGACCTGGAAACAGTCTATTTGTTACGCAGATCATCAGTTCTATATTTACTACCATCTGGGATGGGTTTCTGTTGTATTGAGCCCAAAAATAACATTTTAAGAGTGGCCAATATTGCCTACTAGCTGATACACGTATTGGATGTTTGTCAAACTAGCCAAGAGAAAACATTTTTCTTTTGGACGTAGGAAACTGCTGGTCTTGCTTCTTTAACCAAAGCAGGCAAAGCTGCAAAAGAGAATCCAAGTGGTCCTCTATAATCATTGTAGAATCTGAACCCCCGACCGCGACCTCTGCTGGACTAATACACACCGCTACCATTACTACCTACAATGTATATACCACTGCACTGTATACGCGTTTGAGATGAACAATGTCAATGTAACAGTTCGCTTTAAAAATAATATTGACCAAAGAATGTAAATATGCAAACTAATTTTAAACTATTAACAAGGGCCAGGGATATTCAGTACAGGTATTGACTGGGTAGGTGGTAAGTGCTACTCGCTACTCGGCAGGCTAAAATCAGCTAGTGTCGTCAGAATGGACTCAATTTTTTTTGAGAGAGATATCGTACCAGGCCATCATTTTTGTACTTCATAAGCAAATTGATATCTCGAACCATTTTTGGGTGACGTACAGCCCGACCAAAGAAAGCCAGAAAAAAGTGAATCCATGTTGACTGAGTATGTGGATGTGAACGTGAATGACCTTAACATTCTAGGATAACAAGTTTAAACTGAAGAAATTTGTTACAAGATCTGCATAATACAATATTATTTCATGTACAACGCTATAGTGCTTCTTTAATGGCTTGTTAAAACTATTTTAATTCAGTTTGAAGGGCACATATCCGTCTTACAGTTGACATGACTTTTGTTTAGTTAGTTCAGTATGGGAAACAACTTTAAAGACATATTGTAATAGAGGCAATGAATTTAACTCAAAAAGAGCTTTAGAGACCATTGAAGAATACCTTGAAGAAGTGAGAATAGAAATAAATGAATTGTCCAAAAAAAAGGAACAAGGATGGGATACTTAAATAAACGCATGACAATCCGATTTTTTATTACATTGTATTCCTTACTATTTTACTGATGTTCTTTAGTTCAAAGAAACCATTGCAGAAGCACTTTAATGTTGATCATGACAGTGTTTGCCAGGGTTGCTAAGATAATTTAGTTATAAGAAACCATTCTAACAGCAAGGCAAGGTGTGCATGATAGGTTATTTGCTGTTGCAACACAGATAGTTTAGTACAAAGAGCCATTCTAAAAACACTTGGGCATCGTACACGAAAATATATATATGGGTCTTGTCCATGTCCAGTATATATACTGTATATAGTCTTAAGTGAGGAAATTAAATCATATAAAGAGTTTGCATGTGAGAAAAAAATCATTATGTATACACATTAGCTAGTCATTTGAATCATCATAGAGACAATGTTCATGACAAAGTTTGGTGTGCATGTACATGGTATTTTCACATTAGCTAGTCATTTGAATCATCATAGAGACAGTGTTCATGACAAAGCTCGTCCTGTGAAATGATTGTGTGATAAATTATTTTCCTTCAAAGTCCTTCTTGAAGCAAAGTGCAAAAAGTCTTGTGCAAGAAGTCTCTCATTTAGTAAAAGTGTAAGGGCCGTGCTCAAATGTAATATGAACATGTAATTGGGGTTCAATAAATTGAAATATAACAAAAGCAAGCACTTAAGCAGCACATTGAACTGGTACTTATTATTTGCCACCAATTTTAATTACAAATACCAAACAAGGATGCATAGGATACTTGTTCATGTCTGGACTGAATTTGCCTAACATTTTATAGCAATTGTACTACTCAATTTTATGCTCCTACATAGGTCTGGAGTTTAGTTACAAAGAAAATACTCATAGCTACAATACATTTTGGTCGACACATGGCAATGCTACATGCCATTGGGTCCATGCACTGGTCCATGGTCCAGGCAGTTTTCCAAATGAATTGAGAGTTTAGTTTAGTTTAGAGAGTTCAGTAGGCACATTACAAAAGTGCATAGTCAATTAATCACATCTTCAGTAATATACAGTATACATCGTTGTTTTAATACTAACATAACTTCAAAAAGTGCACATGCATTAATGAATTTCATTGTCAAATTTAATTTATGTGCCTTCAAGGACATGTACATACACACCAATATAAATCATTTCTGCTCTACTGGCAATCTGTTAAAGTTAAATATAAAACTGTATGTACAGTCATCTCCAAAAGTTCCCATATACCTTGTTAAAATTGTCAGGGCTATTAAAGAATAATGTTGTTTAATTTCTAACAGTTCTTGTGTACTTTTATAAAGTACTTAGTAAGGTTGTCAGTGTTATTGAAGTAATAAGTGTAGTTACATTTCCAAAAGTCTCCATGCACCTTAATCAAGTGTTTAGTAAGATTCCCAGTATATTTAAATTAAAAAATCTAGGTACATTT
>LR137718.1:0-14867 GCA_900659605.1 Tisbe holothuriae | reverse complement strand
CCCGCACCGCACCGCACGACTTCGGACTTCCCCTTGCCGCAACACCACTACAACACTCCTGCCTGCACTATGGCATCCCGATCCGGGAATGCGCCCCTGACCCAGCCCAGCAACAGCGACTTCCAGTTCGCCAAGATCATGAGGCGCATGCTCGACGACGTCGCGCTGAAGGTCGTGCTTGAGGAGTTGAAGAAAAGGGATCAGGAGATCGAGAGGCTCAAGCAGAGGATGGATCAATTCGAGGTGAGTGGAGGGGTAAAAAAATAACTTGCAACTTTGTCTAAAACTACTCTTTATTCGCAGACGGATGCGGCGAACGCCCGCGGAGCCGGCGAACCCGCCCCGAAGAAGAGGGCCACGCCAGATAAGATGTCTCGCAGTGCCGATGCCTTTTTCAAGCATGTGGAGGCGCACGTTGGCAAGGGCAAGGCCACCCTCCAGACGCCGACCACCACGTCCTCCGACGGCGACGGCAACACCCAGTCCACGTTCGGCCAGGGATTGCACCTCGGCGATGAGGCACGCACGCTGTCCCGCAGGACTGGAGAGAAGAACAAGCCAAAGAAGGCGCGCCAGACCAAGAAGGCAACGAAGGACGTGGTGGACCCGGCGCAGATCATGAACAAGGTGAGCTTTAGATCATTTTAATCTTTTTTCAGTGTAATTACTTAAGTTTTCTGTTCTAGCTGATCGGCACGAAGCCGGCTGCCGCAGCAACTGGCGCACCCGCCGCAGCTGGCGCTGCCGCCGCAGCCGCAGCTGGCCAGGTCGTCCTGTCCATGGTGACCGGCGCCAAGAGGAAGACTGCCAAGAAGCCGGCCGCCGCCGCAGCTGGCGCGCCTGGCGAGATCGTCGTGCCCATGCCGTTCCAGCCGCTCATCGACACTGGCGCCAAGAAGAAGCCGGTCGCCGCAGCTGGTGCGCCTGGCGAGGTCGACCTGTCCACGCCGACGCCGTTCCAGCCGCCCATCGGCACCGGCGCCAAGAGGAAGACTGCCAAGAACGTAAGGACTATAGAACCGGTATTATTGACTCCCCCAAGTTCTGATGGACTGTCTTCTTACAGGCCGAGGCACCGACCAAGGCTACGGAGCAGGTCGACATCGTAGAGGAAATGATTAAAACGATGCACAAGGAAAACCCAAAGGTGAGTTAATGTGCCTGCGTTTAAACGGTGAAAAGGAACTTTAAAAAACTGTTTCCTTTCAGCTCAATCCCAACGTCGACCTGCTTCAGTTCTTGCGGAAGGTCCGCCAGGAGTTCCACTCCGAGGAAGAGGAACGCCGTGAGAGGCAGAGGCCCAGGCTTGACCGCAAGGCCAAGGAGCCTTCCTCCGGAGCCGATTTCACCGCGTACCATACCGACTCTGGGGGCTTTGAGGGATTCGGAGACGAGACTGTTGCTAAGAAGTAAAGCTGACGAGATGTAATCGTGTTTTATATGTCAAGAGAAGAGAAATTTTAGGATCATTTGCGAGGATTTATATTTGACCATGTATAACTTGAAAGAATACACACGACCGAGAATATGAGGATAATTCTTTTTGGTATTGTGTGCTGATGTTATCGTAGGTTTCAATTGTTAGTCCCCGATTTACACGCGTACGCGAAGTGACCATGAAATGATTTGGAAAAATACTTTTCGCTCCCGCGCGCTCTAAAAGGGCGGCAACGCATCTGAACAAGCAACAGTAGGCCCTTCTTGGGGTCGTCGAGCTGGACAATGTAACGCATACGTACGCTTTTGGGTTACTTGTGTGTGCATTTTGTCCGTTTAATGCGTAATTAGCTCCCCATGTATGGCATCTTGAGCGAACAATGAAAAAGGATCTATCCTATGCTTTACATTGTCTAGCTGCTGTGAATTCACGCAGTCGAAAATTGGAAGTTTAGCCAGCTAGCCTCTGCTCCAGAGATTCCGTTTAGAGGCATTGTTGCTTGGGGCAAAACCATTTAATTACTACTTTTCTACCTTCATAGAAATTTCAGTTTCATTATTTGACTTGATTGGAAAAGAGTTGTGAAAATGAAGATTTTTGTGGTAAGCTAATATTTAAATATATTGTTGGATCCCTTGTTTCTTTTATCTAAGGTTGGATCAAAACTAAACTGTACATACCTTGTATCGGACGCAGAAAATAATTTTATTGACAAAAACACCAAATGCATGCATAAGTTTGTATATAATAACTGATCTACCCACTAAAGTGTATCAGCCTACTCTTGGCCTCCGCTTGTGCGCTTCCCCAGCGCAACGGGCCCATCCCTCGGGAGGAGGAAGCTCGGCTGGACGTCAGCGCCGACGGCTTCGTGCCCGTCAGGTACGTGGAGAGCTGCACCACCGGGGAGGCCATCGCAGTCAACATTGATAGCATTGATGAGAACGTGAGCATTTATTATATTAGAATGCCTTCTCGATTACGTATAAAAGTGAGAAGTTTATTAGGTGCATCAAAGACTATATAAGTCTATATAGTCTTTGGGTGCATTCAAGGTTACAATGGAACATTTGATGTAAAATTACTGCATGTATGAATTATTGTGTTTTCTATTTAGTCCAAAATGTGAATATGTTAGTTCGAATGTAATATTATTTATAAACCATTTTACTCCCTTCCAGAATTGCCTTGTAGGCCCCTGCGGCGAGCGCGTCTGCTCCCAGCTGTCCGCAGTCTCCAACGAGACGCCCGCCTTCATCAAGCAAGCCGGCCCCGTCCGCCGCAAGGTCGTCCGCCGCCGCAAGAAGCCCACCGTGAACAGACTGCCTGTGGCGCACGCACCCGTGACGCACGCGCCCATCCCCGAGCCCGTTGTTGTCGCCGTGCAGCAGGAGGAGTCCGCCGTTGTCGACGAGAGCGTGTTCGCGTCCGTGCGCACCGTCAAGCACTGCACCACCGGGGAGATCATCCCGGTGAATGTGGCTAGCATCGATCAGAATGTAATTTGACATTGTTACTTAATATAGCAGGATTAATACAGGATTATGTTTCCGCCACAGGGTTGTCTTGTCGGACCGTGTGGAGATCGTGTCTGTCCCCAGGGATCCATTGGTGTCGGCAACGATTCGAATACCTTCAGAGGAAACAAGGTATAATTAGGACGCTTTAAACGGCTATTTTATACACAAATTCTAATTCAGGGCCATCGTAACACCGGCAGCAACGGCAACGCCGCCCCCGTGGACGCCAACGGCCGCCCCGTCGACCCCGCCGCCGTCTCCTACCTCGCCCAGATCGAGCGCTACAAGCTGTGGGAGCTGCAGCAGCTGGAGAACAACAAGAAGATCATCGGATGATCGATGAAGAAGGAATTTGATAGAGAAATTTAGACATTCGGCCAGATTTAAAAGTGTCATGTTACAATATGGCAGTTGCAAATTTTGGAAATCGGAAATATATACTCAATACAGAACTCGTAGACGTAATGGTAAATATATAGCTTGCAATGTAGATTAATAATTGGACTTTTAATGGCATATAAAGTGTCAGAATACAATATGGAGCTCCATAAAGTTCCAGTAATACAGACGCGCACAACTTATGCTTGATGGTCGTCGTGAAATTCCCTTGGCATTTTAGAGAGCGGAAAAAAGTTAATGGTCAATAAAAGTGAAAACTGGATTTATACTTTTTCCGTCGTCTTGGGATCGGATAAAGTAAAACTTTTGCAGAAAATGGTTGTTTTTGTGTTGTTTTATATATTGTTTTGACCTGCCTGGGAATAGTTTCACCCGTTATAAATCACCGAGAAATCCCCAAACTGGCAAAAAGAGATTTGGCCGTGGCGAAAATGGTCTTTGATCAGGTGTGTTTTCTACACCTTTTATGTGATAAAATGTGCTTTTAAACGACATATTGTTCTATTTTTGTCAGCAACAAAGACCTCGAAAAAGTTTGAAATCTCTGAAGTCTGCTTTCAGTGTTTCTTCTTCTTTTGTATACACGACATTTTTTTCAAAATTATATGAGACTGGGAAGAAAAAGGAAGGGGAACTTAAGGAGCACAAAATCACCTTAACCACCCAACGAAACATGTTTTCACTGCTCTTTTAAGGGATTCTTTTCCATTTTAGCCGGGTTTAAAATGTTGCCTTTCTCCATCTTTCTCTTTCCGGGCGAGACTTTCATGTCGGAATATTTCACCATCATAACATCAAAATGAAGAGGATTCTTCTCTTGCTCTTTCGAGGAGACTTCAAGAAGAAGCTCTCTCATCTCAGGGCTGCCAGATCACTAAGTTATTTACTTCTTCAAATAAGAACATTCCTGGACATAAAGTACAGAGTCTATTATACCATCCATATTCATATTAGCATATTTCAATTGGCATTAGGTATAAAGTTGGGTTATTTTTTGGCCAAAATGTCTCTTAAGTTGAACATCTGGCAGCCCTGCTCTTTGGAATGAGGTCTCCTCCTCTAAGGAAAGCTGTTGACATGTCTCCTGACAAAATCTCACCCCTTCCCTCTCATTCCAAACAATACCAGCAGGAGTAATTGAATCTCTAACGACTTCTGACACATGAAACAATGGAAGTGGAGTGGGATTCCAATTATCAAGCCCCATTTAAGCTCACACTGTAACACATCCTAGGGTTGGTATTGAGTTTATCCAGGGTCTTAATGACACATTTTCAGCCTTAAACAACCCCTACCAGCTTTATATTGGATGGAGGAAAGCCTCCAAGATATGGCAACTGCAAATTAGGGTGGTTTTGTCGTATGGTTGTTTCATCTCCTTCTTCTTCATCCCGCCGCCGCGATAAAGTATCCGAAAGTGAAGTAGGGTGATGGCCTGAGAGATGGGAAGAAACTCAAGTGGGGCTGATGAAACTTGAGAGTTTCTCCTGGGAGAGAGAGAGAGAGAGAGAGAGAGGGCGGTTTTCAAAAGTCAAAGAAGCTTCTGATGAAGAAAAGTTTTACCAAGGGGATGAAAGGCAAGAGAATGATAAAGATATGATGAGAGTGTCTTTCATTCAGGGTTGCCAGTCTCTTCACTAAAATAGGATGTTGAAAGAAGCTGTGATTGGCATCTTTAGTTATGAGTAGCATCCCTGCATGATGCCTCCCTGTGGTTTTCCCCCACCAGGGACATCAAGTTGAAAGTTTGCCTTTCAGGAATTAATGCATTGGTGACACGATAAATACACCCATATGCTGCCTCCTCCTCCAAACATATTATTTACTATCTCCAATGCGTGTGTTTATGTTTTATCTGTCATATGCAAAAGTTGGAAGACATCCTTAAAGTGCTTTAAATATGGAAGACGACGACGGATGTGAAGCAAAAAATATCTCTTACTTTCAGGGTTGCCAGTTTGCCTAATTTCAGTATATTTTCAGCTAATATGAAAGCATAATGTATATATTTTCCTTAAGAAAATGGCAACCCTGTTCACTTCCTTTGTCTAGACCCTGTATATTTGAGTATGTTTTGTGCCTGGAAGGCGAGATTGAAATATCCCGAGATTTATATTTCCATCCTGTTTTATTCCCATGCAGATAAAACGAAGAAGAAAAGCACATTTAAATATGACAGAAAGAAAGATAATCTTGTAATGTTATAACTTTGGAATATGAATAAGATGAGGAGTTTGAAAGTAGGCCTTGCTTTTAGAGGCGTTTATCTTGCGGGCACTTAGAGTATGCAAACTCTGTATGAATGCTCATAATGTTTACGTAAAAGTTGCTGCCATATATTGACGACTTAGCCCAATCTCGGTTCCTAGAAATAGGCGACTTTTTATTATTTTCAAACAACCTGTAAGACGAAGAAAGCCTTCAAAGCTTTGTTAGGGATTTACCCCCTGGAGTAAAGGAGACTAAAGAAGTCTTGTGTTTTTGTGACGATACATGTTTAAATTGGAACACGACAGCCATAAAAGTCACGTAACGTACTCAAAATCAGTGCTCACCCTGTACCACTTAAACGCCTATTTACAGCTTTATATCCTTTTGATACCTCCAAAACTTTGTTATGTATGCAACATCTCTTGCAGAAGCATCATTATGATAATATTGTTGTGTACATAAACTGCAAAAGTTTAATAAAGTTAGTCCTGCTGAGAGCGGCGTCTTCACAATAGACTTCGTTATTATTGTTGTTGTTATAGTGACCACATACGGCGTGTTACACGTCAATGACACATCTCGGAGGAGACTTTAGCTCGGAAGCGCACCTCCGAGATCCCTCCTCTGAAAGAAAGGCACCTTTATATGTGTTTACTTTTCTTCTCAACCACGGTTTTTACCTCCGAAAGGAGAATCCCCTTCTCTGAAGGCATTTACTCTCCCTTCGGAGGCGCGAGCTCGGAGGAGGAAAGCCTCTTCAGTATCCTCCGAGCGGCTCTTGCGAGAGGTTGTTGCCATTGGAGACGACGAGTGTGGGTGAAATTGAGACCATAATGGTAGATACGGTTGATTGGATTAAGTGAGTTCTGTGTTGATGTGAATAAGAGGTCATGAGACTGTGTTGGTGAATGTGCTGAAACTGTTAATGGTAAGGTTGCAAAACGTCCCTAATATTGTCTGTATAAATATTGTTATTGTTAAGTAATACCGGGTGTTTTACGCTGTATTGGACAGGATGTCTCATTGTGGGAATACTCTACTAAAGTAAATAATATGCAGAGTAGTAACACAAATTTCATTTGAGTGGGAGTTAAGGGCCCCAATATGACTAATGATATGTGTACAGAAATTCAAAGATATGGTTGTCTGGGCAATTATCAAGTGCAGCTCTCTATAACCAACATCTTCCATCTCTAGTGGCACCCAAACTGAAGCTCCTTCCGTGTCAATGTCCATATACAATGTTTGTATATTTCCTCAGACTTGCTCTCTTGTGGGTTTCCAGGAAGTCTTCCTTATTTAACCACACAAGAAAAAGGACATGCAAGCAAAGATCAACCTTGAACATGTAACAGACCACACTTGGCTTACATAATGGCAACCCTGAACAAAACCAACTGTCACACATGGGGCACATACACATGACATGGGTTGCATGCACAATGTCCTACTATACAGTATATATGGGCTTATGAAGGTAATTTGTTAGTACTACGAGTACATATACCCTGAAGTTCTGCAGCATTGGAGTAATATTCTGTATTTACCATTTATTGTTTAACAGTAAAATTGTCCCACCTAATACTTGAGAGGCACAATAGTTTTTGGGTAAGTTTGGTAGGGTATAGTTGAAGTCGTTTTTAGAGCTTAGTATTGAAGAGTAGGCTCTGTTTGCTCTTGACTATATGCATGGCTGCAGATCTAGGCATTGCTGGCTCAGGGTGGAGTCATAGTAATAAAAAAGAGATCTACACAAGAGGAGGGACAATATTGAAATGGTTAAAGTTTGTTTTAAAATGCTGCTGCAATGCTGAACTCTGCATTTTTGGCTCTCTTTAAAACAGAAGGATCTGGAGTTTTCTATGTAGTTGCCATTTTCACCATTCCAAAACAGGCACACCTAAACTACATAATCCTTTTTTCATTCCCTGGTCACCGAAAAGACAAACAATAATAGAATTAGCCTTATCTGTAGTGACATGCGTCTAAGAGAGAGGAGGAGAAAGAGAAAAGTTTGCAGTCTCATATTTTTTGCAAGACTTCATGTCCTTTCTCCTTGTTCTCAGGGGAAATTGGGGCTTTTCTCTTCTTTATAGACAGACCACCATGGACTTGTAGACAAGGAAGTGGCCATTGACCTTGTTGTCCTAATAGCTCAATTGAAGCTATTAATAGCAATTGCAAACCATATGGAAGTAATATATTACTTCCATATGGTTTGCAATTCCATGGGCCTGTCTGCTAAAAAGTCGTTGACGCGGCAGTTTCGGCAACAACAACAGGCGCGAAGTCAGTTTTCTGTTGGAAGGCATTTTCTTTTTTTATAGCAGGGGAAAATAGATTGTTTTGTTGCAATAACACATAAAAAGCTAAGGAATGATGGCAAAAGGATGCCTGTCTGTTCATTCATTGTACAGGAAAAACACAGTCCAATTAAGGTAAAGTTATCCGTTTCTTAGAGCCTTGACACTGATGCAACCAAATACTTCTTAAAAACCTCTGTGCACAATATTGAATACAACATTGAAGGGTGCAATTCCCACTTTAAGCCAGCATTGTAATCATTTAACACATCAGTGCCTATATCATCATCCAATTTTCATTTTTCAAGCTCTCATATCAAATTCAGGTCACACATATCAACAAGAAGAAGAGAGCAGACACACGGCCAACCAAACATTTGTCTTAAGTCCGAGTAATAGCAAGTAATAAACTTTACCTGAGTTTGGGTGGGTAGAAATAGGAAGAAGTGGCGTTTTGGCACATAAGTTACAAATTTTACTTCAAAATATGCTTGTTGTACAGGCATATGAAGTAAATGAAGTGTAAGTGTGTTTTGTTGGGTAGAAGTAGGAGAAGTGGTGTTCACACCAGCTGGTTGGAAAGCGTTTTTCAAAGGAAAGAGGAATTGGTCTTGATGGCAATAGGAAGCCAGTTTTTGCCATATCCACTTTTTGCTGCCTCCTCTCTCATTTTTACCAGGGGTTAAAATGGTTATGAGTGCTTGACTGAATAGCATTTTTGCCTGTTAGAGGAGGTGTCATTTGCAGTTTAGCACCCAAGGTGAGAAGGTCACCTTTATATTAATAACTTGTACTGGATTTGCCTGCCACATACACGATCTATATTTAAGTTCTTTGTTGTGGATACGAAGCATACTTTTCCAGTCTCAAAGACAATGTAAAGAAGCCTAAAAACCTTTTCTTAATGCGCAGTCAAGGCAAAGGCCGAATAAATGTCCCAGGGATGCCAGTCAGCATAAGTAAACTATAAATGTTGTAAAGGGGCTCAGCATCATTTAAATGGCTTACTGGCATCCCTGAACGCATGTGTATGTTTCCGTATATCCGTAACACAAAGGCGCAGTTGTTTATGACGCCCGTGGCACAGTTAAAAAAAGGCCATGCGCATTCTTATGTCGGCCTTTTCTTTATACGTCTCTAACAACACTGCAGGGAATTGGTACAGACGGAATTCCTATCTTGAGACAACATGCAAGTAAATTGTACCAAAGAATTCGGCCTATATTGTTCCGTTTCCATCTATCCGCTCAATTTCAAGTTGTTTATTCTTCGCGTGTTTACCGATTGAATGGCCATTTTAGAGGTGCGGACGGACGGAGGGGGCAAGTAAATATAAATGTGTCCCGTCAATGAATGCCTTGTACTTTGGCATTCATTATTCATGCAAAAAAGAGTGTATTTATGCTCAAAATCGTCTTAAATTCAACAAGTAGTGACCCCATCTCTCTTTAAACCGACGATTAGGAGGCTCTGTAGTTTGGTTGGCTTGGGGATCAATTCATTAAGTGTGTTTCTTCCGCCTCGTTCCTTTTAAAAAGTGTCGCATTCCCAAAGCGAGTAGTAGAGGCCATCTCATCCATTAAAGAGAGAGAGAGAGAGAGAGAGAGAAACTGTTTGGACCATTAACGCGTCTTTTATATTAAAGGAATTTGCTGCAGTGTGCCGTGGGGGAACAACTTCCTTTTTTAAACTCTCTTCGTTTGAGGAAACATTTACTCAAAGAATGGGAGAGTGGAGATCTGTTCTAAAATGCAAATGTTTACCACACACAAGGGAAGTTGTCTAACCCTGAAATAATAAGAGCTCTTTTTCCGTGCAAAACATGTGTATTCACATCTCTATTTCCAATTCCAGATATCAGCATCAAAACGAGGTACAATTTCCTTCGCCGGGAGCGGTAGATGAGAGACTGAGAGAAAGAATCAATCCCCACCTTCCCCTCCTGTCATGTAAACACAGATCATACATGAGCAAGGAGTGGCATAAGATAGACATTGGCTGTAGACTCAATCTGAGGACTTGGCCATGTATGCAATAGTGTGTATAAGTGACAAATTGGAAGGCAAATAAACTCGTCGTTGGAAGTCGGATCAGAATCAATCAGGAATTTGGAGCTGAAATAGGTTCACTATCATCTCTCTCTCTCTTTCACGTTTTATTGTTCTGAAAAATGAGAGAAAGTCAAAGGTTGTGTTTTGTGTCTGTTGTTGTTGCCCTGGTGTGTAAAAAGTGAAGCATACATGTGAAAGCGCAAATATATTGTAGATAACATATATGGCTTGTTGTGTATGGTTGAAGCTCTTGTATGAGGATGTGAAATTGGAGCAAATATTGAATTTTGAACAAAAAAGGAGGCTGAAGAGGATTTTGTTGTTTTTGCCTTTAAGGTAAAAGGTCCAAAAAGAGCAAGAGTCAGCTGAGCCCTGTTATCATCATCATTTATATTGCTCTCTAGGACCAACAAACAAGAAAGAATCGGAGGAGAGAGAAAAGGGGATTTTTTGATGTTTTGAGGCACAGGTGCAGAAAAAGGGGGAGAAATTGTATTAAATCCATACACAAGGAAATCCTTTAAAGCAGGACTTGTGAAAAAGTTGTTTTAAAAAGAAGGGGTTGGAAATTTTATTTGAAGGGAGGGGTTGTTTTTTGTTTACCATTTGAAGCTAGAAAAACATTAGATAAAGTAGACTCAACATCAATTTTTCAAGTCAAGTTTCAGTGTGTGTCTGGTTGACTGGTCAACTCGGACACAACAACAATCCTGAACAGAATTTGACAACATAAAATAATCTATAAAGGTTCCAATATCCTCCTTCAAAAAAGGCTAGAAGCAGAAGTGGCCTCTTTTATGGCTTTTCCAAAGAAGATTCCTGATTCTTCTTGATATCTCCTTTATCTGTTTGGGTATCAGAAGGCATCGAAAGCCCCTTTCTCTCTCAGATCCTCCTTCAGTCTTAAAGCTCAAGTAGCATTATTGCAATAGTAGAAGAGAGGCCCTACTGTATATTTGCCATATCTCCTCCTCCTTCTCACCATACATGAGCTGAGCCATCAATCTACTGGTAGCTAGTGATCATGCTGAGTCCGGAACCTCAGTGCCTGGACATCCCCCTCCTCTTGATAGATGGATCTGCCTTTGCAGAAAACACAACATCAACAGCGGAAGTAGCTCCTTTTAAAAATCCCGACGAGGAATGGGGGCAGAGGCAGCAGCTTTCTGGCTGTTGAGTAAGCGGAGGCAAATAGCATGACTGACCCTTCTTGAGGGGGAGGGAGAAGAAAGGATCATTGATTCATTCTTTGATCAGAGGAATTTTCCCCCATTCTATCCCCAAGCTCTTCTTAGGGGGAAGTATTATTACTGGCCACAGTGGTCTCTGCCAAATAATGATGGATAGATAAATGTCTATGTATCTCATTATTTCCTCCCACCAGAGTCCACTGTACTGGGTGACCTCGATACATTCTGGGAGATCATTGATATGATGGTCATAGATGATGTGGAACAATGATCTTTGCCAATAATGGGATGGGTTTGGTGGCCCACTCCATGCATCCATCTATGGCTAAAACCAGATTAGCTACCTTGCTACCTTGAATGTGTAGAGAAGAGAGGAGAAGAGAGTGGGGATTATCCTGCACACAAAACCAAAAGCCTTGCAGAGTATTATTAGCCTTTAATACACTATCAATATACTATACAGGGCAGCTACATTAACAGACAGAATATTATAAGAGTAATTGAACTCATATCTTTTTATAGTAATTATGAGATCGTATTTTAATAGCTCACTTTTGTGAAAAAGCCACACACTCAAGGTTCATAAACTAGAGCACATTTTTACAACCTGCCGTAATATAATGATTATTAATGTGTGATTACAATATTTTGGTGACCCATTAGTTAATTGCTTTGTTGTAACAACAATTTAGAGCACGACGGGAAAGAGAGAGAAAGAAAATCAGTCATAAAACGCTGTTATCGGACAAGTTGGGGACGTTTTGATTTATGGCGACCGGAGGTGGTGGAAAATAGCGAAGATAAAGAACAAGCTTATTAAACGTCGGACAGGTGTAGAGTGTGTAATTACACGAGAAAATCAATATTAGTCAAATCAGTGCTTTAGGAAGAAAAACAAGTTGGAAAAAATAGTGAAATCAGCAGAAAAGAGTTTTCCCCCTCAAAGAACTTTTGGTTTCTAAAAGATAAACATCAAGATAAAGAGAAGAAGAAGAAAGACAAAGAAAAAAGTTTTCAGAAATCAGCATCGCACACTCAAGAAAATAGACGTTTAGACAATGGAATGATGAGTCTGTTCCTGATCATATCTACCCAACATTAAGGATTACTTCAACATGAAGAGGACCTTGAAGGCTGCCTTGGCCTTTGCTGGCCTCTGTCTCATCATCAGGGGTGTGGCTGCTAATGAGGGTAAGGAGAAAAAACTAATGCAAAAACAACCCTAATCTGGGAAAGAGTCAATCTTTGTTGACGTTCCTTTGATCTCGTACTCCACGTTCTAAAATCAACATCAGTCTTTTCTGATTGAATTTTCTTCAAAGCCTTGTATACACTTCCTCCCCTATAAAAGATCATAAAGCCGTTATTATTACATTTTCTGAAGTATTGTTATGGGGTGTGTTGTATTTTCTATAGGGAGAGTTACCGGTCAGTATAATGGAAAAGGGGTTGTTGTATATGGTCAAAAGGGGGCTATATGGGAGGGTATATATTAAGAGAATCCTTTTCACGGGGGTTTAATATTGACTTGGAAAGAGGGTTCTTATGCTGCTTTTTAGAACGTTAAAACTGCATTGAGAAGGAACTTTTCCTTTCTCTTTTTTACCCCCTTGATGTATAACTTTGGGCTCTTTGCAGAAATTGGCGCCGCCGCGTCTCTCTTTTTCTGCGATATTGCAATAGTTTGCAAATACTTTCAAGAAATGTTTCTGCAAAAAGGATCTTCGCTTTTCAATTTAGAAAGAAGACGTTTAATTCTGCTGCAATTAAGAGATTTCATTAGAAAGGCAATAAGTTCTTTATTAACAGGGAAAATTATTTAATTGGTCATTATTTCTAAAGTATATTGAGTTACTTAGTTTTATTAAATAAATCACGGCGGTTAACCGAATTAACATTAATATATGGAAATATTTCAGGCACATATTTAGCCAAAACCAAGTCACTTATTTATAGCAATGACAAGCCGAATTTCCCTCCTCGGCAAATCATGACTGTGCCTAATCCATTTTTTGCAAGATCCAACTTGCACAAAACTGCACCAGAGTGTTTTCTCACTTGTCTGATAAGGACCGAACATGTCTGTTTTGTCGGAATTTGTCCTATCTGAACAAATTTGTCTATTCTAATTGGTCTAAAAGGTTCTTTTTGTTCTGATATAATCCTAAAATGTATCTGTTTCAGCCTGTTCGATCCCGCTCGGCATGGAACACGGGCATATTGAGGATGGAGACATCAGTGCATCGTCATCATTTGATCTCAAGTCGGTGGGGCCGCATAACGGAAGGTAAGCTGACATTATATTGATTATAGCTCTGACTATAAAAAATTATAGCATTGGTTGTTGACCTTTTTTACTTTTGATGTCTACAAACTATATTAATGAAGTTAGTGACTTGACCTCTGCCAATATCTTTTTACTGTTTTTACTGGCATCCCTTCTTATATATTATTGGGCACTACCATTTGGTTCATTACCAGTAACGCCGTGCTAGCAATTTTTCGTCATCATGCCACCGGGGGGATTTGAACCTGCAACCTTCTGGGTCGCAGTCAGACGACTTGCCAGCACGGCTACCACGTCCCCCCTTTTCTGCCAATATATATTTCAATACTTAATGCGAAGCTGTCCCATTCCATTTCAATTTGTAATACCAAACTGTCCAACATATCCAACGGTAGACCTCTAATCGACATTTTCCTGTAGAAATTCTTGCTGATTCAAGATTTATCCCTTGTCATAAGTCTTCACAGGGTTGCCACTCTGACTGATTTCGGAGCCAATGAGACCTACTTTGATTAATTTCGTGAGTAAATGGCAACCCTGAGTCTCCTCCGGAGAAGTCCTCAAATATTGAAAGGAGACCTTGACTCTTCTTTATGAAAATTTACGACAACTTTTCCTTCATCATTTATATATCTACACTTTGCGAAGAGGCGTCAAGAGGGCTTAAAAGCGACTATCATCACCTTAGGCTTCTCTGCCTTTTCTATCTGGGCACTCAAGAAACTTTTCTCAAGGAGATGTGACAGCATAGACGGGCATCTTTACAATTAAATTGACGCTTTTAAAGGCCTTATGCTGCCACAGTCCCTGTCCATGTACGGATCAAGAGGCCCACCCGAGTATTAAAACCCTATGTAAGCTTTTGTGAACAGTATGATGACCTTCTTCTATGACAAAGGCTCCATGATGGATGAATTGTACGGGACACCGGTGTGGCCCTTCTTTTCACAAAGGCCAATCTGCGACATTTGGAAAAAAGGCCGAAAGTCAAACCGTGATATTTACGAGCGGTCCTTGAAAGCGATCATTCGGGTAAAAGTTCCGCAAAAGGGACCTTCAGATTGCATAAATGGGGCCTCTTTTTATCACCCTCTGGCAGAAATCAGATAAAAATGGCGGCGGAAGAATGCATTTTCCCTCCCCGTTCGCATTTTATGCACAATGGGCGGAGCAGCGAAAGTATGAAAATTGTGCATGGAGGTTTTTGTAATTAGCTGTCTTTTGTGCAAAGGATGGTCTTAAAGAGTTGGAGAAGAATGCACAAAACTCTATTTTCTCGGTTGATTGGTTATTAGTTGTTGCCGCTTTTCGTCCACTATCGTGATTACTTCTTGGTTTTGCATCCAACTCACACTTACACATGGATAGCAAGGTCAAACCACAGATAAATGAGCATAAATAATGTGTACTTGAGAGAGAGAGTGAGAGAGAGAGAGAGAGAGAGAGAGAGAGAGAAGTTTTTGCACAC
>LR137717.1:4330-15604 GCA_900659605.1 Tisbe holothuriae | reverse complement strand
TGTATGTACTGTCTATGAAGTAACCTTACGCATGTCGTAGCTCAGAAACTACGCAAGATAGAAATGCATAAATTTGCAAGTAATCTAATTAGAGCATTTTCTAGAGATTCTATTAGTGGCATTTTACTCTAAAATGTCAGCAAGTACGATTTCTGAGAAATCGAGTCCGCCGTTTCTCCAGGTATTCAGTGCTCCATGAACAAACTTATAATTAACTCCTAGCAAAATGATACTGCACCAAAAATAATATTGTTGATGATCATATTATTACCCTAGCTGCTATATCAACATGTTAGCTAATTAGCAGAAAATATGGGGAGGGTTATTAATATGTTTGCTAAATTCACTTTTTTGCATCCAAACAATGATGCGCGTCATGTAAAAACGTCATCTTAGGATTGTTGAGTGTTGGCCAGAGTGCGACGCCAAGGTTAAATTGATCTGAGCCATAACCATAGTTGCCAACTCCAAGGGACATTAGCCGGTCACGGAGTTTGATGGTTAGAGCTAAATGAACATACTGGAGTAGTGTACTAGCATATAACGTTTATATCTAATTGGGTTTAAACTAATCTACGTAGTTTTTACTAGTACAATATCGAGAACAGTATAGTTTAAAATGAATCGAAAAGGATGCGATCCTTAAAGTAAACACAAGGACTCCCTTTAGTTAAAAGCCAATTTTTACCATTTCTACAATACACTCTCAAATTTTACTCATTTTCACAAAAAAAAATTGTAGGTTAAAATGTCAGTGTATGCTCCCAACATTACAATATAAAAGATTTTCCTTGCTGACCACTGATCAGTACTGTATATAATATTACCAATATCAGCATAGTTATCCGCTGCCCATATGTTTGCAGGAATCTTTGCCTTTTGAGCATTGGCATCTCTCATAACATGAAATTGTCGGCCAGAGTTGAACCATTCAGTTACGGCAGCAAGCTCTCTATGAATGGATATAAATATGAAGAACAGCTTTAGTCTTATACCAAAGTATTACTTTACTAAACCCGCATACTCTGGGCCGGAGTCATGCGACTCTAGAGCAACTCGGCCTAATGCTACGTTTTAATGGATTAAACTGTCAAGATTGGCTTACAGTATGCATCTTTGATTGACATTTTGAGCCGAGGATACGGCCATCAGGCAGCCCTTATAAAATCTTGTCATGTTTCTCACCTGTCCAACATTAACGCATCCAGATCTCGGCTCATCATCTTACTGACGGTTGGATCTCCAAGTGAAAGCCATCTCCAGAACATTCCAAAGGGGACGACATTCCGGTAGAGAGGGTCAATGACAATATTTGTTGTATTGAACAGGAATATATCAGAGGAAAGGGCGTAGTTGACACTAAATGTTACAAAATGTTATGGGCTGTCAAATTTAATTTTATATGGTTAATCCCAAAGCAAGTTTAATATATCATTAAATTGTGTAGTAATCTATGTCCAATTACATGGAGTATTGACTAGTCAAGTATCACCAAAATGCATTAACAAGAATCTTACTCGCATAAATCTATGTGTGGATAGAAGGCTGAAAAATTTCGGAGTACTCGACCAACTTCAGGATAGGGATCTTGTCCACCGGAGATTAAATCTGCAAATAATGTTGTGTTATAATTTATAACAATTATTAATACTAGTAGGCCTAATTATTAATATTATAATACATAATGCAAGTGAAAGGGATCACCAGCTCTTAAAGCATGATGTAGGCTCGCTTTGTCAAAGTATCATTTTAAATATAGGCACACGAACTAGTCACTTTTAGTCCTTATTATTCAATATGCTCACCAACCACGTTTGTGTAAATCCTCATCCTCCATCCTGGGTACAGCTGAAGGATTCTTTGTGCAATATGGTCACGTAAGCTGAGGTAGAGATTGATTGACTCTTGCTCATCAAAGTACTTCTCTGTGGTCTTGTCAGCTGTAGAAAAGATAGGGGAGTGTTTCAATAACATTGAGATGCTTACTTATCTCTATTTTACAGCTAGCATTAACTTTTTACTAATTTAAAAAGCAAATAAAATCTTTAGATTATAGGCTCACCTAGTAGTATAATCTGGCAATTTTGAGCTGCTTTTCTAACTACGATATATAGCTTTAAATTAATGTCGAACTTACTCTCAATATAGAAGCAATATGTGACAACCTTTTGCCCTGCTCCCATCAATGAAACTCTATCGCTACAAGTGGATTTGCCAACATAAGTCCCTACTGGAGTCGTCTGGAGCAGCGTTGGTCCACATTTAACAAAGGTGGGGTCTGTGCAACCTCTGAGAAGAGCCTTCTTTTTCATTAATTGACTGTGGACTGAAAATAGGTGTAATTGCTTTTTGTTGTTAATGATCTAATTGTGTATATATTTGCAAGTCAATGATGTCAATTTTGCATTAAATTATTTTATGGTAATATTCTTACCTTCCTGCTTAAAGTAAAGTCTTTATGCAATAATTATTCAGGAAAATGATTTATAGACGACATCAGGCAAGAGCTTCAATAATAAAAAATACCTGCTGTTCTGTCCGATATTTCAAAAATATTCTTATGTTGGTGTTTGGAAAGTCTACTAGAGGATAAAAGATAGTCAACAATTTAACATACAATTTTACTAGCAGAGCTTAATTACCTTAAATCCACATTAGATCTTGCTAAAAGCTGACACAAAAGACATAAAGCCATCATACTTAACAGTAGAAGTATTACATTGCGTTTATCTGGAACACTCATAATTCACAGTAATATTCGTGTTTTGAACTTAGATTCACTTCATTTTAAACTTCAATAACACTTGATTAGCATGAAAAAGGTTTTTTAACACAATTAATGCATCTATTTGATCAATAGAGGATGTATTGTAACTAGTTTTAGACACAGTTGTTTGGTAAACATGTGGGTCACATAAACGTCACACGCAGCTCTATGATGTAATTTGGTCATTTTATACATATTGAGTACGTATAATTAAACTGCTGTTAATTCTAATCAGACACTTCTGGGACCTAGCCATGAGATGGATTAACTAAAGTAAACGCCACTTGGATGTGTTTATAAGCCAAAATGGTTATCTGGCATCCCTAGATTACAGCTAGGTAAAGTACACAGAGGAAAAGCTGCTAAAAGTTCAAAGACCAGCACGGGATTGTTCGAACATGGCAATGTCTAATGCATAACAGATTGAAAAATGATGCTACTACCAGAGCTAGATCAATACAGTACTTGGGTACTGTATTGATCTCTGGGTACTACCTATGCGTTTGTATTACTACTAACTCTAGTAATACGACATGCGTTCCCACTCTTAGGGTGCTACATTCTCTTGGCTAACTGTCAATAACAAAGCAATTAGGGGGGATGCCGGATGTGGTAGCCGTGATCGCAAGTCGCCAGTCCCTGGGGCTTGGGTTCGAATCCCCCCTGCGGCAAATTGCTTTCATGGCGTGTCTGGTGAATGTACCGAAGGGTAACCAGGGATGATCCAGCAAACTTTTAAAAACAGTAAAAAACAAAGCGATTATTAATTTCAATGCCTCTGACCCTTAGCATATTACCCTTAAACTTAAGGTAGCTTGTAATTTTTGTTGGAATGTTTCCACAGCACCCAAGAGGTAATTCCTTAGCTGCGTTTTTTTCGGCCACAGCCTGGGTAAAATCGCCAGTAGCCCTATAACCCAATAATTAGTCTTAAACCCTACTTTCCATGCTTAGCCATTCGCCAAACACGAGACCTTGCCGAAAATTGTTCAGAAAGACAGAACATGAGATAAAACATGTAAAGGCCGAGCAGTACCATGCCATACGTGACGTACTTCAGGTGCACAATTGTTCTATCAATAGCCTCGTCCATGATTCTGAAGGAAAGTGGTGAAATTTAACATCCATGGGACTGTTAATAACCTCAGTAAATATGCAAGACATGATTGAGTGTATTCTGTTTTTAAAGTAAATGAATACCTGTTAATGAACGTAAGTTATGTTTATAATTTAACTGTGTATACCTTATTTTTTTTGTTAATATATGTTGTTAAAATATCACCCAGCGTTGCAATTATGTCCATTTATAGGTCTTATTTATACATCTGCAAAGGAGGTGCCATCTAATGTAGGACCAACAAACTAGTACACACAACGATGGCAGTAAGCTGACCTTTCATCTGGGCTGACCACAGATCTATAGGTCTCCGGTCTATGGATTTGACTATAGCCCCGGAGCTGACCAAAAGCAGGATTGTCGGACATGAAACCAACCCAACTTAGTCAGATTTGGTTCCCTAATTAATCGATTTCTGTGTGGCCATTTACTAACATACTGCAAAGTGCAAACCTATCCTAATTTGTTAAGGAAGGAATACGAATAAATGAATACGAGGCTGGTCAGTAAATGACTCAAGAACTTACCTATAACCAACGTTATGCCTTTGCCTATAACCATGGCCAGTAGAAACCTGGTCCGTCCGGAGAAATACGGTTCGAATTTCCCGCGCTAGGACTTTAGCAGCATCTGAAGATAGGCAGCCACAAAAAAGGAAGAGAAACTGCTGAGTGCAGTGCATTGTTCATTGGGCAGCTGAGTTGAAACTCTCTTCCTAGGGATCCTTTAAGAAAGAGATGCGACAAGCCACCTACGTGGGCTGGCTGAGTATTTGGGAGCCCTAGTGGCCTGGTTGAGCAGAATTTTCATAACAAAAAGGGGAGAATTGGGAGACAAAAAAGGAAGAATAGCAAAAGAGATGGGGCAGAAGAAGTCAAGTCAAAAATGAACACATCTATATATAAAAGCTGCTCACTTAATGAATAAATATGTAGTGCCTTTGAATGTTATATAAAATAGGATTAGAGCTCTGAAATTAGTTTAAGAAAAATAATTCAATGCTGTTTACTTGGAAAATGGCATTGATAAAGTCTACAATGTTACAAATGAAATGAAATGATTTTTGGTGTTGTGGGCTTGGTCATGACAAGAGATTTTTAGATTGTATATCGAAAATCTCTTGTTGTGACCAAGCTTGCTCTTGTAAGATTCATCTTATCCACCCTCTAATATTTTCCCTGCTCAGTTTCTTCCTTCCTTTTTGTGGAAGTAAACAAACCTTGGAAACCTGTCGCCTCTCTTACTTAAAGGCTCCCTATCTCTTCCTTTTTTTCTTGCTGCTGAAGTCATTTTTGGCGCCAAAATACCGTCCTCCAAGCTCAGACAGACTAGAGTAAGACAGACCAGGTTTCAACAGGCCATGCCTATAACCCATTAGTCAGAAATCCTTTTCATCATCAAGTACAATCAAGTACAATTCATTCTTAGCCCGATTCCAGTAGTACGTGTATAAGGGTAATATGATATGACTTTAATGAATAAAGTCATGTGTAAATAATTGAACTGCATATACCTGTAATATATGAGTACAGCCATTTTTGTTTAAATATCATCCAAAACTTATTAAAATTAAGTATATTTCGCCTTCTGCAATGGAGGCGCCATCGCCATGGGTGACGAACAAACCAAATAATAAAAGCTGACCTTCACAGCTTTGATCCGTTGACCTCTGACACGTTTATTATGTTCTGACCAGGGTTGTCATTACAAAATTGTCTCAGTATGGAGAAACATTGATGAATTTGGTCCGAACTGAGCCAAACTGGCAACCCTGGTTCTGACAGGCTGCATTAGTAGCTTGTCACCTGTAAGATGCATGGCGTAGATTCGGTGTAGCAGCTTTTGAAAGACAACAGGATATGTGGCAGAAAGGCGGGCTCAATCAGGACAGGAACCTCGACTCTTGAATTTAGTAAAAGAGCAAAGTAGCACCTTTGCAGCATTTAAAACCCAATTCGGAACATTCAATGGTACTCTACATTTAGTAAAGTACTTGAACTCGTAAAGTACATGATTCCTACATAATCCTCCACGCTTAAAACTGCTTGGAAATACAATGAATGCTGGAAACATCAGCCTTGTGGGTCTCCTCCTGGCCTGCATTCTGATGCTTCAGATGCTCACTCTGTACTTGGTCTGCAGAATGTATGCATTGGTGGGCAGCCTTCGTGGAGGATAAAGTTTTTAGCAAAAAAAGCCAAAAAAAAAATGGCTAAAATAATCTATTTGTAGGTATTTTTTTGACAAAACAAGGTGCTGACAAGTTGTCCGACTCCTGTCTATAGTGTCCCTGGTTTGAACTTTGAGGTTTGAGACAAGAGTGAAGAGTTTCTTAAGAAGAGTTGGTCAGCCATTGTAGTGTCAACTGGATTTTTTTCCATATTAAAGTGACCTCGATTTTCCATATTGGGAGTAAACTCTATTTTCCTGGAATATAATATAGCTAAGCCAATATGGAAATTCTTTTTCTACGCTAATATGGAAACGTCAATATGCCTCTACCCCCTTCAGAAATAGCAATATTTTAGTTTTAACATCAAGTATCTTTCATTTCATTTCAGGTACGTGAACATATTTTTACAAAATGGCATCATCCAATAACGCTCAGAGCACTCGTAAACATGCCTCTAATCGTGTTCAGGAACCCTTCAATATGCTCTCCAGCACGGTGTAGCTCAGGATGTGGCCATGCCGCAGGTGGGCCGCCGCGGCGAGGGGACCGAGGGTTGGATGAAGGGCAGCCTGGGGTGCGACGGTGACTGCTGCTGAGGCAAGTGTCTTGGAAGAGGGTCTGGACTTTGGAGCGAGCTGACTTGGGGAGGACCTAAAATTATTTTGTGAAATAATGCATCTTAATAATTCTAAAGTATACACAGTAGCTGGTAACCTTAGCATAAATGTGTTCAGAAAAAGGTAGCAAGTAGGCGTCAGGGATACATGGCATAAATTATGTGTTATTCTCAGCTCCCTGGTATACGTTGCAATATTCAAAAATCATAGCCGGTATTTTGTCGGTACGGTGTCACATTGACTAAGGGTGTCAACCATGCATATAGAGGAGTCATTTTACCCAGAAGAATGACAATAATACTAAAACCAGGGGGCGCTGCAAAAAGACTGCTCAAATTTGACAGAGTATGCCACTAGATGGTGTTTAAGTGCCCAAAAATAAATAAAATTGTTTTTCTTCCATATAAGTTATTTGCATTACTTAAATTGCTAAGTAAGAGTGCCATAAATGTTTACATTAATGTATATATTTGTACTGATGGCTTTAATACGAATTAAGGCCTTAAATGAATACTATTTGAGTAACTTTTCTTTAAATTATAAACCAAATTTTTTCATACTGAAACTAATTTGAGTTTTTCAGCAAAGGCTTGGTGCTATCTTTTTACTAGACTGTAAAAATACTCAAAGGTGTTTATCTCAATTGTGAGCAGCCTTTTTGGATTGCCCCCTGGCGGCCAATATTATAGCGGTATTTGAATGCTTCATATGACTCCTTTATAGACATGGCAATGGATAGATAAGACGTTTTAAATAACTCGCAGTTTTGCAAAATAAAAAAAGCATTTATATAAATAAATGTGGTAATTAACAGATTATCGGCGGAAAGCTCACTTATTGATAGAATAAAAATGATATATATGGAAAACTAATCGCAAATTACCTTTGAATGTAATGAATGTAGTTTTAATTTGGTAGTTGATGCACGGTTATATTATAGTGGGCTTCGACTGATTAATAATGACACTGGATCAGTGCAACAGAGTTAAGCAGACACAGTACAAACTTTACATTTCTCTGGGTTCCCCTGTCTAGTTCGCAAAAACTGGTTAAGGAAGATCTAATGTCACTTCTTTAAAATATTATTTACAAGAATAAATATGTTGCATTAAACATCTTTATTAATTACCCTAAAAGTCCTTGTAGCTCCAACATATGACAATGGCATTTTTGCTCCCAGTGGTTTCGCATGACCCCAGTGCCGAATTCGGTATTTTCCAGAGGTCAGCAAGGATGGAATGTGCCAGATGATCTCAGTCTCACTCTCGCCAAACAGTTTGCCATGCCAGAGGAACCTGTGGTAGTTAAATAGCTATAAACTGCGTATAGTATATGTTAACTTATTTATAATAATTAAGACAAGGGAACACACCCTGAACTCACTGTGTGAACTGTACCTGTGCTGTTCAGTTATCAGTATTAGTAAAGAACTAAAAATTGATTATTTTTTATGTTTGAATGGGGGTTTAACCTGACGCTCAACATTAGGGGTACGTGGAAGAATGTCTCCCTCAAAATACATAAGAACAGTCATATGAGATATCAAGCCTAGTGAATGTCTTGTCGTAGTGCACACCGGCAGTAGGGAAATCTAGAGGAGCTCTATATAATAGAGAACTCCTCTTGGGAATTCATGTGTTTGTGACATGTGAAGGATCGACATGTTTGAGGAAGAGCTCCTTTAAGACTTGTGTGCTTATTAATCTTTGAGATTAAAGCGTCATCTTACTTAGTCTCAATATCCGCGTCTTTGGCGACCACCTCCCACTTGCCCTTGGCTGCCTCCACGTTGTTGATCATCCTCGGCGTGAGTAGATTCTCATCATTGTTGTCCTCGATAAAGTGCTCCACGGTTAAAAACGTCCGCTCGAGTTTGAGGTTGTTGCGAGGGTTGCCGGAAACAAACCTGGAATAATGATCGATTTAAAATATGAGATTATGTTGACAATTTTTGAAAAGGATGCATATTTTGTGTTGAAAAGTATATAAGTAACCGTGTACGACTCTATATTCCAAATAGGAATAGAGTCGTACCTGAAGTAACTTACCAACGTGTCTAAAACGTTATTTAGATGCGTATTTTTTACATTAAACAAGTTTTATCCCGTTAATCGCGTATAGCTGAAACTTGTATAGGCATATCGAAATGGTTCTATTTGTAATTTGCCAATTGCAAAGAGTATTACTCAAAGTCGGTTTCACAAACTCTTGCTTATTTATATGATCCGCCATATCAGTGCTAATCAGACTACTTCGTCGGAGGTCGTCGGAGCACATGAAGATTACCAGCAAATGTATAATCTAGTTTTACGATCATTTAAATGATCTTTTTAGTGGGTTAAGTTACGTTTCTTAGGTAGCTTTGTTACCTATTAACGACTTGCAATAGTTAGCCTCTATTTTTAAAAGGTGTACCGACCGAAATTTTAACCTTTTTATGTAAAGAAAATCTACCAAGGCTGCTAGATATTGTGCTTATGGCCAATTAGAGTAATCTTACGGCCCGAAAAGGTCAACATTCTAGTGGCCCTGAGAGGAGCTGAACAAATTATCTTCACAAAATAACATCTAAAATGATCTAATGACCTGTAATGTACATATCAGAAAGTTGACAGAAATTGTGACAGAGGTAAACTTTGAGGGTTGCCCATTTGGAAGCAGTTTTTCAGATAATATTCACATTGGTCCACGTGTCATGGACATGTTTATGACCACAATCAGAATAGCCTGACAGCATATAATAAGAATGTACAAGCAATATGTACACGGTTATAGAGGAGCACTTGGTATAACAAAAAAAGATAACTTTGAAAGCAAATTTATAACTTAAAAATGGGGGGACGTGGTAGCCGTGGTCGTAAGTCATGAGGGCATTATATTATATTTAAAATAGCGGGTAATTAATAATACAATATAATCCTTGGAAGTTTCCTAATATTCAACAGTTAGAGCTAAGTTGCCTAACCAAACCTAGCCTGACATTCTTAATTTGTCTAGCTGTTTGAAGTGCCCTAGCCCTGCGGGGACCTATTACTGTGTTATTATTTTGCCCTACAAGAGCTCTAATCCTAGCCCTGCGGCGCTATCCCCTTCTGAAGTCCTTAACCAAGCCCTGCCGGCCCCTAATCGAATCAGGTAAGAGGACCGACTTCTGCAATCAAGCCAAAAAAAACTTTAAAAATGGTCATTTGACCTGTAAGAGATAATCAGATGGGTATAGCTTGATGATGCGTAACAAGACGCGTCTCAAGCTTCAGCCACATTTAAACGGCTGAAACCCGACTCATCATGCTTTCTGAATTAACAGAAGAATCATAACTTTCCACTGGAAAAGATGAGGCCTAATTAAAAACGGCACGGAAAGCGCCTTCGGAATCGAGATGTTTCGTTTGTTTGTAAGCAATATGGACAGTCTTTTACGAGTTAATTTAATTTTTAAAAAGGTAACAATATTGATACAATGGCTTAAAACATTAAAACACAATGGTTTGGTTACGAGAAACGAGTAAAAGTTGTCAAAATGAGCTAATATAACTTGAAAATGTCATGTCTATCTCCCGCGCCATCTGGTGTTTCTTCAATGCAAGAAAATAATTTTTGCTTTAAATTTTATAAAAACTTCTAATTCTAAGAGTTCCTCCGATATATTGTTACACAGGCTCTTCTCGTTCTCCATTTATATATTAAATAGATGATAAGTGGTCACAACAATTAAGAGATAAAGCATAGAACTGAGACAAGAGGGAAAGGTGTGGGGAAATTTTTTTGTTGTCCCAACAATAATGGAAAAAGAGCAGCTTAAGAGCTAATCCGGTAATATGTTGGAGGATTGAAGCAAAAGCACTCTTTCTCCCTATTTCTCTCAGCTCAGCTCTGTAGTGACGGTCTCTTCTTCCCTTTATATCACCAAACCTCTTTCTAAAAGAGCTCTTTTTACATGAGTGTTGTCACAAAAATCATTTTTGCCGCAGCAACCTCTCCATATTTACTTAAACCTCCTTGGTTGTATATCTGTTTATATTTTCCCTTCCATCTTGTCTCACTTCCCTGGATAAAAGGATGACTTAACCCACCTTGCATGCACCGTATCCCCGCCAAAGTGAACCTGCTCCGGTTGCTGTATGCACTCTCCGAACTCAGTCCCAATCGGTTTGGAGTCAAAGAGGACGCCCGGGAGAAGGGTGATCTGTCGTGATAGGAGGTTGGGCGGGAAGGGGCCTGAAGGAAGGGGTGGCGCACTTGAACCTGAAATAAGTTTGTTACCTTAAAGTTGAAGTAGCCTACGATTATAGCTATAATACTTTTGAACCATCGTACCGAGAACTGTCCAATTTGCAGTTTATTGTGTCCTCCTTCACTCATGCAGAAAGTATTATAATTATAGCCTTTTTAGCAATAAGCTTGGTCCAATACCGGGTGCGATTTTTTCAATGGCACTCATGTTCGACCCTTTCTATTTTTGACTGTTAAACAGTTTTGCCCCATTTTTCATTTTCGGGGTTAAGTAGCATCAAAGTAGAGAGTTTTATCTTAAATAAAGATTTTTGTCAGGTCAATTCTAATACCTCATGCTGCTCACAAGGGTGGCGGCCGTGGCCCT
>LR137716.1:5315-20645 GCA_900659605.1 Tisbe holothuriae | reverse complement strand
TTTTAAATAATGCTTGCCTTTTTTCATTTCCTTCTTCCCTCCCAGCTAGCCAGGCCGGCTGAGTAGGCAAAAAATGCGGTCATTTTTTGGGAAGGAAAATGCCAGTCTGGGAGCGGCCTTAATGGTGTCATTTTGGAAAAGTTGCACTAATGAAAAGGACGCATTTTTTAATAAATGATTGTGAGGGGTTTTACGTATTAATGGACACGTTTTGTTATATTTCTCAATTTCTGTCAAACAAAGTCATTCTTACGTAGTCACATATATTTTTAAAGGGATAAGAGTAATTCAGTGAATTTTAACTTTTTTATTAACATGTATGTATATTTTGGAACATGTATATTCCATTTTAATGCACAATACTGTATAAATAGAAGTTTTACTTTTCCAAGTAACATAACAATACCTTTTCCTTTTCCAAAGTAATGGACTTCTAGTTTGACGCATTCCAATGAACTAGATCATCAACAAAACCAGTTTTTTTCAACCCCTTTGATTCCTTCTCGTACGCAAAACCGGCATAATACGCATTCGACAGATTAAGGACATTAGCTCCTAATGGGCATGTGGTAGGTGTTGCCTTGATAGGTGGAAGCAGTATATTGATTACTTGTTATAATATATATTTAAAGCATAAAACTGCCCTATATTTTTCCGTCTTGTACACTGGATACCCTCTAACTGCGTATACTGCAGTCTGTATTTAGAATTATCTTTACTTTAAAATTTATATAGAAAGTATGTAGAAAGTAGAAATTCTACAGAGGAGATATATAGAAGTAATCTGATTTATTTACTGTAACTTTGCATTCCTGCAACCTCCTACTTTATGTATCTACTATCAAGAGAGTGTTCAGCAGCTATGAATAAACTATTTCTTTGTTTTATCCTGCCCAAATAAGTATATACTTCCAAGGAGTTTGATGCAGACAAAGGAGCGTTGAGGATAATTAAAAAGAGTAATAAAGACCGTAACGGTTATCTTACGTTGACACTCAAAAATATTTTCCCACTTCTTTCTTGGGCGATTTCTGTTTTGAATAACACAAATGACTGGGTCAAAAATTAATTGAGCGGATTTATCTCTCCAAAACACTGCCAACCATCAGGTGAACACAAATGAATGGGTCACGCTAGGGTATCACATACTGCCAACCATGGATGGCTTTAACTGACTTTAAGGATATAATAACATTAATAATCCACTGGAAAATACCGTACTGTTCTATGTCCTTGGCTGAGCCTAGATAATTTAGTCATTAAGGGAATAAAAAAGGTATTAGGCACATAAACATCCTGCCTGAAGCACAAGAAGTTGATAGTGTTGCCATAGCTAGTGACAATGAGGGAGATTTACACGGCTAGATACGGGGAAAATAATGTAAACGACAATGTGGGGAAGTAATTAGGGAAAGTGTTTAGTATGGGAATCAGCAGCTAACGATTATGTACCAGAGTAAACATGGCGGACCATTATTTTTGGGGAGTTTGTTACCGGGATAAATTAGCGAAATGAAGCAACTGATCAAGGGGTTCTAAAATTATCGTAATAATTATTGTTAAAATGTGGGTGTGTTTCCCTTTACTCCTTCATTTCGTTGACCAACACAAGCAACAATAGCTCAATAAACTTTCTTTATATTATTTTTAGCAACTTCAGAGCCCTAAAAGCAAAAGTACAATGGCAGCGGCCTCATCACATCGTACTACATCGTACTCCTACTCGTACATCGTACATCGTACTCGTTTAAACATCGTAAATTCCTGTTAAACTCATAGCGAACTTTAAAGCGAGCCGTCTGTAATTAGAACATTAACCTAATATGTGTTAATGCTTCTTGTGGTCCAAAAGCAGTTCTGTTAAAACATCTTATCTCAGTTTGCTAATACCCAGTCAGAAATTTCACATATATTTTGACATTTCCCCCGTTCTAATAACACGGCGTCAGAAGTAGGAGTGAATTATGAGCTGATATGTAGCTGGAAAAAGGGTTGCTGCGTTTAAGTTCTGTAAAATGTAAAGCTATCAATTTTAAATTGTGGATAAATCAATATATTTTATACCAGCAACAATTCGTAGTGAACATGCATGTCTTATATTTAAGTTTCTAATAATTATTGGCATTTGGTAGCCAATGATAGAAAATATATGGATGAAGTGAACACATCTCACAAATTTAGTTTAAGGATATAAGTTGGCTACAGAAGATACAATATCTAATATCACTCAAAAAGTTGTATTCCTGCAGCCCTACTTAACATCATCGTGGTATTTAAAATCTGACATAATCCTTTTCTTCCTACACAAAGCGAGTTCAGTTTCACGTGTTTAAACGATTCTGGTGCCCAGAGGATATTCTCGCATAATTTGTGAAATACAGCACAATCATGAAGGAAAACGCTTAATACATAAACAAATACCTTATTTGGGAATGTGTTCTCGTTGGTGGCTATATTTGACCTTTTTCATTCCAAATATGCACGTGACCGACTTTTACGTGCATTCTTAGTTCCGTTATTAGCGCATATGCAACGTTTAATACAGCTGAGAACGATTTGTATGCATTTAATATTTAGTTTCATTATTTACACTTCCTGACTACTTAGAGCACTGAATATCACGGTTTCTACGATAGAGGTAAAAAGTAATTTAGCTTTCTCTCACGTCATGATTTGGACAATCAGCACAGCAACAGAGATCACTAAGGGTGCGTCTACACGGGCATAGAAGCGGAGAATATATTCGGAATATCTTCCTCAAACAGTACTAAAAAAGGGAGGAAAATTTTCCTCCCTTTTTTGATCTGCTGCTCAGCCCCACTGCGCAGGTGGAGAATATATTCCGAATATTTTCTTTTTTTCTTCCGGTGTAGACGCACCCTTATAAACAAAATAATAGGTTACCCTGGATATCAACGGCCTCCTTCAGATATTTGGCGTGGATCTCCCTCACATTCTTGTTGGTGAATACGCTCGCATTCGGCATTTCCCACCAGACGGGATATCCTGGAATATGTATGAATTAGAATTGTTTAATCAATAATGATGGATAAATGATAAATACAAATTTTGAACTATACCCGGAATTGCCACCTCCCCGAACGCCACCAGGTCACATTTTTCCGCCGCCGCCTTTTCCACCCATGCAGCAACCTTTGCCACAGTCGCCGCCTTGTTCAGGAACACGGGAGATATTTGAGCCGCGGCCACGCGCAGCTTGCCACTCATCTTTGTCGATCGAGTCTGATGAATAAAAATGTTTAGGGAGTTTCTTTTGCACTGAATATTGTACTCAGCAAGAGAAAGTCTTAATTAAAGAAACACAATAACTAATAGAGTAACAACCAATTTAAATAATGCAGGTAATTACCAAGGGTACTTTGTTTGCTAAAGTTAGTGTAACTGAGAGCTAAGATATTGCTGTTTATATTCGGAATTGCTATTATCTATTACCTGTTTGTTTTGAAGTTGAAAAGAGGGTTCTTGTGTACAAAAACTTGGAGTTGTACAGTAGCTACAGTTTTCCGGCGTGACTGTACAAAACCGGTTTAGTTAAGATTTCATAGTCATGGATGATTCTACAGTGAAGTCTTCTCTGTTTTAATTGAAGATGGGAAGAGATGACATTCTTGCCCTAATTGCACAAAACTGCATTAAATTTTAAGATGAAATTACTTCACAAAATTTTCGAGTAAATAAATCGTTCAGTATCTCATTTCCAACTCAAAAATTAACTTTAGCAGGTAACATTTTCTTGAAATGAGTAACTGATTGTGTGTCGCTTTATTGTCTGTATACTCTATCAGTCCGCTTGACTTAAATACAAAATATACAAAATATAACGTTGCAAATAATTGCAAACTTTTACATTATTTTATTCAAGATATTTAAATTTTATTGAGCATTCTGACCAACCTTTGCATGCAATAAAGTAGGCTTAGAGTGATAGTTAATATTTTTTTTACTCTTGCCTGACTTTCTTGCCCACAAATATATGGGTATAGCTTAAGCTTACATGATTCTTCTAAAGTAGCATTGAAAGGAAAATTCACGTTGTTTTATATTTACTTGATACATTAAACGATGCTAGATTAATATTGGTGGACGTTTGGAAAAGATGCATCGAATAAAAGTTTTGGCATCCTATTTGCGACGCGTTCAGAAAGTTATTTTTGGTGCTTGCCTGCTTGGCTTTATCTGGAAAGCTTGGCTTTATCTGGAAAGCTTGGCTTTCATGAGTACTATTTTTATTGGACGCACGTACAAGTATTTTCCCATATGGAGTTATTCAACTGCGATACCTGATTTTAAATGGTATTTTGAACATAAGCAAGTTGTCAATATCATGTAAAAATAAACATATCACCGCACAACTATATGAACAATAATAGCCGAATAAACATTATTTGTGCTCTTGCATGCAAACCAATTTACAATAATATTGCGACATTTGCCGTGTAACGTTTCATATATTAGATGTACGTGGCCCAGGTTATTGTTTATCGGAGGGAGGCAATATGGGATTTGTAATGCAGGATAATGTTTTCAGTCGATTGCAGAATGTTTAGAGACATGCTGTTTTTCATCTTGCTCTTTGTAATACAAGTAGATATATCATTTAGTTGGAGGTCCAACTATGAAAATAGAGTATTAGACATCCTACTTCCAAAATTAGGCATTTTCAAGTAAATTTACAGATATTTTAAAACAAGTATATACTATATGTTAAATAATTTTTTCCAGACAATTCCAAATCATTGGCCAGTTTAAACCCAGCGTTATTGAACACCTGAACAACAACCATTATGATAAGTCAATTAAATTATCCACAAAAGCAAACAATGACATGGACAGATCAATAGTTATTTCTCAAGCTCGGAATATATCCCATATGGTTCATTTGAAAGCATTGATTGGGTCCAGGAAAGTTGGTTTAATGATTCTCATTTCATCAATTACTCAATCACAGCTCTCAGATGTTAAAGATATTTGGAAAGAATCTAATTTCAACATTCATTTTATCAGTGAAAGAAAAAGGAAGGTTAAGTATTAAGATTATGTATATAAGATGAGAAATAAATGTTGCCTTTTCTAAAATGATATTACAATATTATAATATGATTGTGTTCACATTATAGGATTATAAAATCACACATAATTATAATGCAATATTTTTGTCTTGCAGCAATTCATTTACTATTTATTCTTTATGTGCCATGGCTCAAGATATAGCAAAACAGAGGGTATTATTTACCAAAGATGAAAAAGTTATTTCCGGTGATGATCATAAGTGCTCATCTAGTGCACATGGAAAACACTTTAACGTTTCAGCCTTTGGTCTGGAGCCATTTATTATATACAAAGCTAATGGTAAGGTAAAATACTGTATTGTATATAATTTAAGGGCTAAAGATTGGTGTTCATTATAATGCAGGTGAACTTGATGGAGTTGATAATGATTTACTAAACATATTGAGTGAAAACCTCGGTTTTACCTTCTCATATGTATTTGAGCCAGCTTGGGTCTCATTTGATAAAAATGGAACCAATGTAGGCGGGACATATTGGTCAGTTGGGAATAATGTATCTCAGATTGGCATTGGGCATCCAATACCGGATGCAGGTATGTACCATTGAAAATGTTTATTAAGTACGTATGCATATAATGTTGAATGTATTTTATATATTCCAGTTTTTAACATCTTGGACACAGAGAGTATAAATTATTCATTATAATATTAATATATATAGTCCTTCATTCTGATATATCACTCCTTTTCAACAGCTTTTGAAAGCTCTGTAATCAACTACTATAAGGACTTTTGCTTTGTCTCCCCCAAGCCCAGTCCCATTCCCCCACTTTGGAACATTGTGAGACCCTACTCTGGGCTTGTATGGGGATTGATATTAACAACTGCAGTTATGTTTGCTTTGTTGACCTCTGTCCTGAGAATCTGCTGCAGTAAATATGGGTTTTGGAGTGGTGGGAAAGCATTGGCTATAATGCTGAATCAAAGTAAGTGACTACTTTTTATATTAAATAAGTAACATTAAGATGTCAATGATTCAATTTTTAGTCCGATTTGTTAAATAAAACAGGTAGAAAGGGTCAATATCATGTAGCTTTCACTGTTATTATTAACAATTGCACATGTAATTTTATATTAAGGCAACACTCAGGACCGTATTGTCAGCTCCCACCACGCTGGCCGCCTCCTCACCGCCAGCTGGTTCCTCTTTGTCGTCCTCATCCTC
The DNA here is from genome assembly GCA_900659605.1 of Tisbe holothuriae. Classification (NCBI taxonomy): domain Eukaryota; kingdom Metazoa; phylum Arthropoda; class Copepoda; order Harpacticoida; family Tisbidae; genus Tisbe; species Tisbe holothuriae. The sequence goes on along the minus strand of LR137716.1, from coordinate 14,390 downwards.
GCCTCCTACGAATGCAACCTGCGGGCCTACCTCATGGCGGTGGATTTTGAGCGGCCGATTGACAGTGCTCAGGATATTCTGGATCTGGGGCGGGAGTTTTGGGTGGTGGAGGGGTCAGGGACATTGGAGATATTGAGGCTGTCGCCGAGGGACGATCAGAGAGCTCTGGCTGTAGATGTAAGGAAACACTATTAATTGATACCTTGTCTTGCATATCACATGTTTTACTACAAGGGTTGATAATGTCCCAGTTTTGGTGACACATTATGTCATAAATAATATTAGCTACCAATCTATAATTTATACTTTTTTTGCATATGGACATAAAATTAAAGAAAGTTACTTTTTGAAACTTACATTGCAATGCTTCTTTAATACCTAGATCGCTAAGTACGACAGACAATTTGGCATCGTCCCGCCCTCCACACCACCATTAGAACTCGTTGACTACATGCTCAATAACGGTCAGTTACCCTATGGCGTTAATAAATCATAATAATACTATGTCAACATGTCTGGTAATGAGTAGGTGCTGCCTTCGTCTGGCCAAGGGAAATGACTTTAACTCTGTTTGAAACGCTTGCCAAGCATCATGGGTATCAGCCGTACAGAGTGAGCAAGGAGAGTGTTATTTTCTATTATTCAAAATTCATACTTGAGGTAAGTAGTGTTGGAAAGCATAATATAAGAGTTGGGTATCAGTTATTAACAGGTAAACAAAATGTGTTCAGATGTTACAACTGCAAACATTCACTTTAACTTTCACTTTCTCTTTGCAGCCTAAACGACCCTGGAATCCGGACATCAACCGAATCTTACGACGTTGCTTTGAAGCTGGTCTAGCTCGCCACTTTATCCGGAAATATATTGCGTTGAGATTTCTCAATCTTAAAGAGGATTTAACAGTTCCACCAAGTAAATTTAAGCTTGAGCATGTGTTTGCTGCTATTGCGGTGTTAGTTGTGGGTAATATAATAGCTGCATTTATTCTGTTGTTGGAAGTATTGATTAATAACTAAAGAACTAAAATAGAATATTCGAAAAAAGCAAAAAAATAAGGAATACACCAATGCATGCAATGCATTGTAAATTAATGGATATTTCTTAAATTTGCCTAAAGTAAGGAATAAGTCTCAGCATAAAACCCAGCATATATATCATCGTCTGTACGCATACGAGTATAGCGGATCATTTTCCAGCGTGTTCTGGGCACCATATCTGTTCTAAATTTCTTTCCTTGTTTATGTTATCGTGCGTGTATGTTTGTGTAAAGAATTTACCACAATTTAAGTTTGCAGTCCCCTTATCAAACGTACAGAACGAGAAGTTATTTTAGTGATAAGCGAGTGTTGAGCAACGTCCTTTAGGGATTGACGTGCAAATAAAATGCATTTTTAGAGATATTTTGACAGAACATGTGTTATTTAGATGTAATATTTCCTATGTTATTCTAGATTTATGTATGTAGAATGAGCTCCAAAACAGTTGGAATTTTCTCATTATAGTAACTGTTGCACCACGTGGATTTCGTCCTGCAACAACGAGGGGTTGAAACTTCAAACTTGCATCAGCAGCAGCAGAGAGAGCTGAACGACCGACGACCACGTTTCATTTCCCGCGTCCGTTCGTCCGCTCTTTCCACCGCGTGGGTTTAAAAACGGTTGTGCAACAACTTTGGGGGGTTGTTGGAGCATAGGTGGAAAGTGGAAAGGGTATAAAAAGAAATGAAAATAAGCACAAATGCGTGATATAATCATCCTTCTTCTTCATTTACAGACGTCTAACAATAGAATGATTAGATATATATGAGGAATGAATGATTTTATTAGATGGGTAAAATCATGTATATACTAGTGTTGTCTTAGGACCATGGGTAAAATACTCAAATTTAGTAGTAATAATAGTATAGAATGAGTTTTAAGCATCGTAGAAAAAGTACAAATTTACATTAACACTATTGAAGTACTAATCCGATATAAGAATATAATAGTCTGCTCATTTACAGGAAACTTTATTACGACTTCGTTTGAAGATATCAAACAACTTTTTATGCTTATCGCTCGTACACAGTGATCCCATCTGTGCTTCTATGCCGCGTTTAAAAGCAACATGGACGGACGCATCATCATCCGTCCGAACTGCATGATTTTCAAACGATCCGACTTTCCCGCCGCTTCCAGAACATTCCATAGTTTCCGGCAGTTTCGAGAACAGCCCAAGGCAGCCAGAACGGCCTGGATTTTGGGGACGGGTTCAGGGACGAAAATTACTATATTCACACGGTCCTACAGAAACTATAAACTTACCCAAACAAATTATACTCCTATATTTTAATGTACTTTATTAGCAGTATATATTGTTTACAATAGTTATTATAGAGGCATAAAATGTGAATAATATTGTAATTATTGCAATTATTGTTAAAAAAATCCATCCACATTCGGTTAATTTTTGTGATACCGTCATCCCTCCATTTCCCAGCTTTCGCCGTGCTCTTGAGTCAGCTGTATCGATCGTTGTTCTCGAAGCTTCTTTCTCTCCAAGCCAAAACGCCGCCTTCAGCCCCAGCCTCAAATCACTCGACTCTAGACTTGCATCGCGAACGAACGGATTCAAAGCCATCTTGAACAAATCCACGTTTATCGCATTCATCCCTCTCCGAAGCTAAAACAACACATCAGGTAAGGATTAATACATTACTAGTGCATCAGTTGAGCATAAAATTAGTCTCCTTGCCTCAGTATTGACGTCTCTAATTGCCGTTTCAGTCACCATGGCCAAGAAGCTCGCCGTCGGCATTGACTTGGGCACGACCTACTCGTGCGTGGGCGTGTTCCAGCATGGCAAGGTTGAGATCATTGCCAACGACCAGGGAAACCGAACCACGCCCTCGTACGTCGCATTCACAGACACCGAGAGGCTCATCGGAGACGCCGCCAAGAACCAGGTAATTAACAAGCTAAACACTGCAGCTAATGAGTCATGACTAATTACAATGTCCTTTTAATAGGTTGCGATGAACCCCAACAACACCATTTTCGACGCGAAGCGCCTGATTGGCCGCAAGTTCGATGACGCGACTGTGCAGTCTGACATGAAGCACTGGCCCTTCACCGTCGTCAACTCGTCGACCAAGCCCAAGATCGAGGTTGAGTACAAGTCTGAGAAAAAGACGTTCACCCCGGAGGAGATCAGCTCAATGGTGCTGCTCAAGATGAAGGAGACCGCCGAGGCTTATCTGGGACAGGTAAATTTAACACGATTTATTAAAGAAGTACTTTTGCTTAAGTAGGGTTGAGAGCAATATAGCTATATTAAGTGATAATAGCCATTTCTTAACCGTTTAATTCGTCTTTTAGGACATCAACGACGCCGTGGTGACCGTTCCCGCCTACTTCAACGACTCCCAGCGCCAGGCGACCAAGGACGCCGGCGTCATCTCCGGCCTGAACGTGCTCCGCATCATCAACGAGCCCACGGCCGCCGCCATCGCCTACGGACTGGACAAGAAGAAGTCCGAGGGCAAGGAGGCAAACGTGCTCATCTTCGATCTGGGAGGCGGAACCTTCGACGTGTCCATCCTCACCATTGAGGACGGCATCTTCGAGGTCAAGTCCACGGCTGGAGACACCCATCTGGGAGGAGAGGACTTTGACAACCGCATGGTCGACCACTTCATGAACGAGTTCAAGCGCAAGCACAAGAAGGACATCAAGGGCAACAAGAGGGCCGTGCGTCGGCTGAGGACTGCCTGCGAGAGGGCAAAGAGGACCCTGTCCGCCTCTGCCCAGGCCAACATTGAGATCGACTCCCTGTTCGAGGGTATCGACTTCTACACGTCCGTCACCAGAGCTAGGTTCGAGGAGCTGTGCTCTGATCTGTTCAAGGGCACCCTGGAGCCCGTTGAGAAGGCCATGCGCGACGCCAAGATGGACAAGAGCTCCATCCATGAGCTGGTCCTCGTCGGCGGATCCACCCGTATCCCCAAGATCCAGAAGCTGCTCCAGGACTTCTTCAACGGCAAGGAGCTGAACAAGAGCATCAACCCCGATGAGGCCGTCGCCTACGGAGCTGCCGTTCAGGCCGCTATCCTGACTGGTGACACCTCCGAGGCTGTGTCCGACCTGCTGCTGCTTGATGTCGCTCCCCTGTCCCTGGGTATCGAGACCGCCGGCGGTGTGATGACCTCCCTCATCAAGAGGAACACGACCATCCCCACCAAGCAGACCCAGACCTTCACCACCTACGCTGACAACCAGCCTGCTGTCACCATCCAGGTGTACGAGGGCGAGCGTGCCATGACCAAGGACAACCATCTCCTGGGCAAGTTCGACCTGACTGGCATCCCCCCTGCGCCCCGTGGCGTGCCCCAGATTGAGGTCACCTTCGACATTGACGCCAACGGTATCCTGAACGTCAACGCCATGGACAAGAGCTCTGGCAAGAGCCAGAAGATCACCATCACCAACGACAAGGGCCGCCTGTCCAAGGAGGAGATCGAGCGCATGGTCAATGACGCCGAGAAGTTCAAGGCAGAGGACGAGAAGCAGAAGGACCGCATCTCTGCCAAGAACGGCCTGGAGAGCTACTGCTTCAACATGAAGTCCACCATCGAGGACGAGAAGATCAAGGACAAGATCACCGAGTCTGACCGTGAGGCCATTAACAAGAAGTGCGATGAGGCGGTCAAGTGGCTGGATGCCAACCAGCTGGCCGAGGTTGACGAGTTCAACGATAAGCAGAAGGAGGTCGAGGCTGTGTGCAACCCCATCATCACCAAGCTGTACCAGGAGGCTGGTGCCGGTGCTGGCGGTATGCCGGGTGGCATGCCCGGCGGTATGCCCGGTGGAATGCCTGGCGGTATGCCCGGGGCTGAGGGTGCTGCCCCCGCTGGCGGAGCTTCCTCCGGACAGGGACCCACCATTGAGGAGGTCGACTAAGGATCACTCTCAAGATCTATTCTCATCTTGTAGCTTTTTAACTTATGTCAGAGAAACCAATACAAAATTAAAGCTTCACTTTTTCGGCCAGTCATTCATTATGGAAGATGTGAAATACAAGACAATTTCGACCATATGAAACTAAATATTACAGATGTGTTCGCGTTTTATTACCTTTTTAGAGTAACTTTTACTTTTCATTAATATCAACCTTCGGTAGCTTGTGGGGTTACATTGTTTTATTTAGTCCATGGCTAGCATAACTTGGCTAGTTTTGAAACCCTTGAGCTGACTTTTCACTTTCCTGGCTTAAATTATTATTGGCTCTTTGCCTTTTTCGGGTTGGGATTCTTTTTTTCTGAACACTACAAAACACTGTCAACTTGCCTTGTAACATTGTTCCAGTATTCGTCGCGTAAATTTCAGACATTTTTCTTTGTTAAAATTTCAACCGGAAGCATTTCTCCTTGATAAGCAAACTCCTTGCTTCAATTATTACTCTCTTCTTTGTTCAACATCATGGCGAACCTCTTCGGCGGTCTCTGGTTCACCGCCTTCGACGCCATCACGAAGCTCGTCTCTGCGGACAAGGACGCCATCCAGAGTACGTCATGGCTTGCCAGGTTGCACAGCCACGTCACGTTCTTGTTTCTATTCCTCGCCAGTGGGCTGTTGCAGATTGCAGAGGTGAGTTATTATACATTAGTTACTAAAAGGCTCAATTAGTCAATTTGGACCTTGTTAATTTCTACTGTAATTATGTTTCTCACAGAAAATTATTCAATATTGAAGGTGGTAGAAGAGTAATAATCGTTATAATGTATTTAATTGCCCGTGATGGTAATAGTATCAATATCAGTGAATATGGAACCATCATATTTCTAAACCACTACCCATCAAGAAATACTAAGTACGGGCATATTAATACAGTATAAATCTTCTCCATTTCTATGCATTGGACTTGGGATAATTTTTATTTAAGCTCTCTTTTCGTTCTCCAGTTTTCCGGCCCTCCCATCCAATGCCACTACTCGACGAAGTCGGACAACAATCCGGACGGGATCGTGGACCTCGCCACGGCGTTCTGCTGGATTAATTCAACCTCTGTGTCCTTGGAGGCGCATCAGTGGGACAGGGAGTACAAGGATGGAAAGGGAAGTCTCAGAGGTAAGGACAGTAATTGTTCAACATTAAAGGATCTATATTTAGGAACTTAAATATATTTTACGTAGTAATAAGTTTTAACAGTATTTATCCAACAATTGAAGTCTTAATACCAGTCAACAATTTTTGGGAGCTTAGCAAATATGCAATAATTTGTGATTTCCTTCCAATGGCATATTAAGCCATCTAGTAACATAATATTCCCCAGGCATTGGTTACCGCCACTGCCCTGACCAAACCTCCCCAACCTGCGAATTCCGCCTCACCTACTACCTCTGGACGCCGTGGGTCCTCGTCGCCATGGCCTTCGCCTTCTACTTCCCCAAGTGGGTGTGGTCGTCCATTGAGAGCGGGACGGTGAGGTCCGTGGTCAAGTCGTTTGCTGGCGTCAAGGATGTCAAGGAGGAGAAGGAAGTGGTGAGGATGCTGGCGAGGGAGGCGGTGGAACAGAAGTAAGGAATATGGTCGCTAGCAGTATACTTCAATCAAAATAATATATATGGTAGTATTCTAACGTTTGTTGGCGTTTACTGCTAAGGTCATGTCAAAGTATATTACAAGAACATAAACTCGGAACATCCCTTGAGATCGCGGAAGTTACTGCATAAAAATGGAAGAAAAGCTTCTACTTGGGCAATACTTATGCAGTTGTGCTTGTAATCATCTGAAACTTTCTTTTATTTTTATAGCATTGTGGCAACTGGCAAGGCAATGATAATCATGTACCTAATTTATTCTTACATCTTAAAGATTTTTCTGGAACGGTGTTGCCATCTCGCATCTCTTCTGCGACGCTCTCAACTTGGCCATCTGTGTCGGACAGGTCGTTTTCCTCAACGGGTTCTTTGGAACGTTTGTAACGATGTAAGAAATCACTCTAATCAGGATTCCCCCTTTTATGACTGTTATGACAGTTAGATATTATTATTTTTATGCAAGTATAAAAAGAGTACTTTTATTTGGATCTATCTTTCCGTGCCGTATGTTTTATGAGTTATGACATTCCTTTTATTACCGTCAATTATATCTTCATCTTTCATATTGATGTAAGAGGTAAATCTTTAAAATAGAAATTAAATTTGTAAATGCACCTGATTTTCAACCAGACCACTTTAAGCTTTATTTTATTCTTAATACGATTTAATCTTCAGGACCGCTACCGACGACTCGCCGTCCAACCAACTTAGCTTTAGCAACCTCGGTCTTGCCACACTCAAGTACTTCCGGGATGGCTTCTGGGGAGAGGGGAGAGGTGTCGAGACTAGTCCAGGAGACTGCCTATTCCCTAAAATGAGCAGATGTAAGGACATTTTTGGTGACATAATTATACATAATCAACCATTTTATGTAACACGTTAAACAAAATCAACCATTTTATGCAACACGTTAAATAATCTTCCTTAACTTCTAAATTACTTATTATCTAAATTAACAGTACACAGCATATCATATGTCTATGCATGCATATATTTGTAAACACATTATCGAATATAGCTCTTGATATGGTATATTTGAAAAATAAAAATATATAACTATAATTATCCTCAGGCGATTTTACCTACCGTGGTACTGGCGGCCGCCCTCAGATGTACAACCTCCTCTGCTTCCTCCACTTGAACAACATCAACGAGAAGATCTTCTCGATCCTTTGGATCTGGTTGACTGTGCTCATCATACTTGGAGCGGCCAAGGTGGGCATTCATTACTAAATTAAGTATTTTCGCATCTTTTGAAATGAACCTTTGAATAGTAAATGGACAAGCTAGTAGCTCGTCCATGTTTACGTAATTTAATCTGTACTCTCAAAGCAATACCATTTTAAAACAAGGTTCGTATATTGTTTATTGATAATTAACCTTTCATCTTTGTCTAGAACTTTTTTAAAATAATATATTTTATATACCAGGTTATTATGAGGGTGTTACGCAGCAGCGTACTTCTATGGTACCCGCGGAGACAACTCCTCCAGCTGGTACACAACCGGGCCAAGAAGGAAGACGAGGTGGTCTACTTGGAGACATCGGGGTGAGATCCGTGAAATAGTAAAGGGGATATTTTTTTGCCGAAATATAACCAGCAATTAAGCTAAACTAAAATGATCAAAATACTTACTGCAAATTTTTAATCATATGTGACGTGGTGATTGCACTAATTACGTAGATATGGAGAATAACATTAATAAAAGGGGAGACGTGGTAGCCGTAACTAAAGAGTCTCTAGATAAAAAGAGGCGACATTCACCTACACGGGCAGGCTGAGTAAATTGATGCCTTATTGGCCTGCCTGAGTAAAGTTTTCGCGACAAAAAAGGAAGAAAGTCGCGACAAAAAAGGAAGAATGGAAAAGAGGTGGGGTTGCAGATGGTCGAATCGGTCTTTAAGCTGCTATTTGAGTCTATATATAGAGCTTTAAACAGTCACTAGGTACATCAATCTCAGTAGTACAGTTGGTATGGGTGTACCAATTGGATCTTGGGGGTTTAGGTTCAAGCCTGACTGGATGCTGCTATATTTTTTTTTAATCCTTTCCCTTAAAACCTGTGGATCTGAAGGTCGCAGGTTCTAATCCGTCTAAAAGGGTCACATTAAATTAGATTTTCTCTACATTTCCGTTTCTTATAGCAGTTTCCATAATTATGGTACCCTTATACAATTAGGACGCAAGGAAGGTGTAATTAGCAATGAATTAAATTTTCTTCAAAATAGAAGAAAAAACTGATCATTCCGGGGATAGCCAGCACTCTAAACAATTCCGGGGCTCCTCTATTTCTTTTTCAATCGCTCAGTTCTTCCCTTTTTTGCGGGGAAGATGATGGGGACAACAAACCTCGAAATAATGTCGCCTCTTTTATCTAGAGACTCTTTAGCCGTAACATTAATAAAAGGGGGGACGTGGTAGCCGTGATCGCAAGTCGCTCGGACCCTGTGACCCAGAAGGTTGCAGGTTAGAATCCCCCCAGTGGGATATCTTG